>JAPMLY010000989.1:0-29739 GCA_026401115.1 Tetraselmis chui
TGGGGGTGCGGGTCTGAGTGAGGGGTCCGTGGGGGGGCGGGGGTGGGGAGGGGAGGCGGCAGATGAGAGCGGTGCAGGGGAGGAAGGGGTGAGTTGTGTGGGGCAGGTAGGAGGGGGGGCGAAGGTATAAGTAGGGTTGGGGGGGTCGGGGAGGTGGGTGGGTGGCTGAGTGAGGGGGGGGGCTGGGGGTGGTGAGGTGGAGGAGTCCATGGGGTCAGAGGAGTCTTCTGTGATAGTGGGGAGAGGGTGGAGAGTGGTCTGAGGAATCGTGGTGGGGGCTGGAGGGTAGGGGGGTGGGTGGCCGTGGTAGGAGGAGGTGGAGGCGGGTTGTGAGGCGGTAGGTTGGTGGAGGGACCATGTGGTATGTGATGGGGGGGCCGGGGTGGTGGTGAGTTGTATGTCTGGGAGGGAGGAGAGGTCGAGGGGTAGGTCAGTGTCATCCTGCATTTGGAAGTCAGAAGGGTCCAGGTCCCAGCGGCTGGGAACGTGGTTGTCGGTGAGGTGGCGGGACCATTGGAGGAGAAGGGCGGGGGGGTTGCGGTGAAGTGTGTGTCGTTTAGTGATGGTGAGAGGGGGTGGGGAGGGGGGGGTGGTGAAAATGGGGTCTGTGAGACGGGCTTTGCCGAACGTGGAATAGTGGTGTGGAGTGATGATGAGGGAGCAGGAGGATTGAGTGCGAGCGCCTCGATGGGTGTATGTGTGGGTCAGTGGGACCGTGATAGTGCCGTTGGTTGAGATGAGGATGCAGTACATTTCGGGGCTGAGGGAGATTTGTATGCTGGTGGTGATGGTGGAGGAGTTGGAGGGGTGTGAGCGAAAGTATGAGCCGTCCGGGAACTTTTTCAGGGTTGTGTAGTGATAGAGGCTGGGGGGGTGTTGGGGGGGGGCGGTGGATGTGGGTGTGTTGTGTGTGAGGTATTCGGTGGCTGTTTGGGACAGGAGGGTGTGTAGCCAGTGTGATGGGGGAATAGTGCCGTCGGGGTGTATGCTTGGGAGGGAGAGAGAGTGGCGGGACTGTATCAGGACTGTGGTGAGGCATGTGTCAGCCCATGAGATGCCGGGAACAAGGCCAGAGACGGGGGGGGGTGTGATGGTGATGGTGTGAAGGTGATTGTCAGGGGGTACGGTTCCAGGAGGTGTGAATGAAAAAATGGGATGGGATACAGGACCGGATTGTGAATGAATGGGATTCTTGGGCAGGTGGAGGATATTCACCCAGAATGAGGAGGGGTCGGTCTCGATCGGGGTTGGGGTGTCCAGCGGTTGGATGGCGTCCGCGAATTGAAGGATGAACTGCGCTTGTTCGGGGAGGTCCTCGAGTCTGCATTGTGGGTGAGTCGAGGGGGCTGATCCGGTTGAGGTGAGAGCCGCTGTGAGGTCGGAAGTGAGGAGGTCCTGTAGGAGGGCGATCACTTCTTGGCCGGTGATACCGGAGAACAGGGGGGATCGGATTTTTACACGACGACCTGAGACTTCAGGAGCTGAGGCGTCGCGGAGGAAGCGAATTTTCTGCTGACTCAGTTGTCGCAATAGTGAAGGGGAGGAGGTGAGAGAGGGGGGCACTGGACCGGCCGAATTAAATTCACGCTGGTGTGAAGTTAGTTGGTACAGGAGTCCTACCGTTATACAGGAGGTGGGGATAGCCAGGCAGATCTCCTGGAAGCCCGAATGGAGTTCGACCGGAAGGGGGGTGCGATCGTCGCTTTTCGGGGCTGTCGGGTGGTGTGTGCGAGAGGAGTTCGCTGACCAGCGCGTGTGGTGGACGAGTTCCTTGCCAATTATATTTTTGATGCGGTTGGGGAGATCGGTGAGGTCGTTGACGCATTCGAGGAGCCAGCGACGGGCCACCGAGCAGGCGGATGCGATCGGGTCGGGGTGCGGAGGGTCCGGCATGAAGACTCCATGGAGCCAGAAGCGGGCTATGTGAGGGGGGGTGGAGGAGTACTGGCCTGTAAGGAGGAGAGTGTCGATCGTTCTGGTGGAGAAGTCGTCGGCCTGTCCGGGGTTTTCAGTTGACCGCGGGATGGACAGGACAAGGGGGGTTTGGAGTCCGCGACGGAGTGGGAGGGGGTCCATAGGTGTTCCCAGTATCTGTTGGGGGTGGGGAAGTTGAGAGGTCGAGAGGAACGGGGTCAAGGGGTGACCCGCGAGTTTGTTCCTGGGGTGGTATATGTCCGTGAAGCGGCCGTGGAGCGGGGGATCCCTCACGAGCACCTGTTTGTAGGTGGGGGGGGGGGTGGAGTTTGAAGACATGGTAGTCGAGCAGGATGTCGAGTGTGGAGGATAAGTAGTTGACGTGTGTGTGGCTTTTGGAGTCGAAGGTTGAGAGTAGTGCGCGTGTTGGCGGCACGCGACCAGGCCTGATGGGACCTGGGTTTGATGGATGTTGGCGGCGGACATGGACGTCCGGACGCTCGGAGGGGCGCGATAGAGCGCGCCGGCCTCTGGGAGAGGAGGGTTTTGTAAGCGATGTGTATCGCGAGGGTTCCGCAGTACTTTGACGGGTACATGTGTGATTTTCGAAGTGGATGGCGCGATAGCTGTCGGGGGGATGAAATTCAAATCCCTGGGAGCTGCGCCTTTGAGTGTGTACCGTCTGGTGTCGCTACGGATCCACTGACCATTTTGAGCTGGGCTCGGGTGGGGAGAGGTGGATGGTACACGCTGTTCAGCGGCCCTGTCCACCAGTCTTACGCTCGATGGGAGGCCAGGCCCAGAGCGAAGACGATCGGCGTTGCTCATTCGAGCTACCGATCCATCCCTGTTTTTGAGGTTCAGTAGTACTTTAGTAGTACTTTGGATCTTTTTACTGTCTTTAGTGACGGGACGCTACCTTAATGGACACCCGCAAGGTAGTCCTTACTCGGCGCCCGCCGGCGGCGCGACGGCGGCGGCCCCTGAGGGGGGTGCGCTTGCATGCCCATCGACACCTTCTACTTCTACCTCCACGCGGTGGGCGCTGGTAACCTTGTAGCCCTGCCATACTTGGCACGGTAGGGGGCTAAACGAGGTACCGGCAGCTGTGATCGCGTGATCAACAGCTGTCGGGAAGCCATGGGGGAGGGTTTTGGAAATCAGAATATCCGTACAACATCACTAGGATCTCCCGCTCGACCAGTCTGACATGTTTTTCGCGAATGAACACTCGCATATACTCTCCCGACAAGTCACGACAATACATAGAACCCTTTGTCCTAGACCGGTCGCCACAGACTCGGGCGGTGATGCTCATTGGCGGTAATGATTGACAATACGACGCAACGTCCGGACCCCGACTCCCGACACTCCCATCCGCCTCGTCAAGCTGCCTCGTCCCAGGCCCCCGCCATCCGAGTCCGCAGCGGCGGACATTTCTCCTGACGATATCTCCCGACGATCCTCAACAGCCAACCTAACCGCGACCGCACAATCCGCCGGCGGAGCATTGTAATGAACACCAACGCCTCGACCTAAGCCCCGGCGGGAAATGCCAACGGTGGGACGTCTTCGACTGCTTGAACCGTTCTTTCCCGGAGGAGCGCCAACAGTGGGTGGGGAAAAAAGGGGGACTAGCATGCCATGCCCTTAGCACGGCGATCGGGGTTAGCGATAAAACTAATTTTTATTTTTTCCGCGGTGGAGGGGGATTCTGCGGATAACAAAACGGCACTTAACCCCTGAGCAATATGTAATGCCGTGTACTCTAGCCCCCGGCTTACCGGAGGTGGATAACACTCCCCTTAACTTTTTTACTAATTTAGTCCCCTGGAGTAGTAGCAAGGATTAGTAGGGATGCCTGTTGTAAGTAATACCGCATACGTATTAGTTGCAGATAGCTACTGTAAGCTACTCTAGATATGATTAGTACATGTCTAGATCGGACATACCGATAAACTGTTTGACTCGGTACAGAGCTGTCGCTAGGCTACAGCTCTCCCACTTCTGTTGTCCCGACACCACGCCTGTAGGTTGGTTGTCGCCGTAACTGTTCCGTTTGCGGGACTGTGACTGTAACTACGTTTGCGTACGTTATCTTCCACACTAAATGTGTTTGCATGGTTCAATAGGTTATGGGCCCCCGCCTCACGTCACTCACGCGCGACAACCTGGTTCGGCGAGCTGCGATCGACAGCTCTCCCGCAGAAGGCAAGTTTCCTTAGACTCCTAGTACTTTCAACCTGTAGTCGGCGGTATCGCCAGTATAAACTGCGATTTTAAAACCCGCCACCACCCCTCTTAAGTCAGCCACCCGACGGAGATAGCCAGCCACCCACAAGGACGCACTCGTCGTGTGTGGACAGGGTGCACACAGGTCCAAGCTGGAGAACGGGGGGGTGCACTGTCGGGTGAATACGTATCCACAGGTCGCACGCCAGCCGTAGCTTACCTTTTATTTTTATTTTCTATCCTCGCCTAGCGAATCACCCACCAGCGCAGCGCTCCACGTGTCCTGGCCTTGGGCTCGACTTGTGCCCCACACTGGGTGGAGGATACAGAAAAGGTGCTCTGAGACACCCCGGGGCTACAGGCCGAGGGGTCGGCGGGCATCAGGCCGTCTCTTTGCATACCGTTGTTAGGCACGAGTCCGGCTAGCGGTTTTTACCGCTGCCTGTTTTTCATCCAGCTCTTTCTTTTTTGCCCTCTGTCGAAATGGCGCAGAAAAACCCGCCTGTTTCACCTGGTGGTTCCCATGAGTCAAGCTCTCACCAGAGCACCCTCGATCACCCCCCAGATACTCTCGCGCTGCTCGTTGCGCAAGTGGCGAACATAACAGCTCGTCTCGACTCGCAGTCGGCCGAGGGTGTTGTTGCTGCTGCGGGTGCTAATCCGCACCCCCTTGTAGCTCAGCGCCGCCACGATGCCCAACTCGAACCCGTCCGGGACAGCCACGACGGCCACACCCTCCACCTGCTTGAACATCCCCAGCCTGGTTTCGTAACCCCGGACGCAGAAACACTCTTTGCTGCTGCAGCCCCTGTTGGCGACCCCACGGCCGCACAGCGCCGCCACGATGCGCCACGCCTTCACCACCCCGGCCCCCATATCCCGGAGGCGCCCTCTCATCTCGTCCCCCTCACACTCCTTACGTCGTCAGTACCCAACGCCTCCAAGTTCCGCGTCTTCGGCTGCGCCGTTTTCGCCAAGGTCCCCGACAAACAACGTCGGAAACTAAGTGAAAAAGCATTTCGCGGCGTCATGGTGGGCTATCCCCCTGACGCACCCGGGTATCGTGTCTACAATCCGGAAACGCGTCGCATCACCACTTCCGTACATGTTGTCTTTCAGGAAGACACCCCAGGCTTCGACACACAACCCTCCGTCGACTCGGCCATCACCGACTCTTCGGACGACGTCCCCGCAGACTCACCCCTATCCCACCCCATTGACCTCACATCACCCACACCCCTACCCCCCCCGCCAACCCCTCGCCATGCTCGGCTCCGCTCCCACCCCATTCGCTACGGCGATATGGTTGCCCACCTGTCCGACTACCCACCCACACTCGTAACGGCGTGTTGTGATCCTGAACAAGGAAAAGCTCAAGAGGACATCTTTGAGCACCCTCACGTCCCCGACCTTGTCACTGGTCCCCCACACACACCTGCCGGCACGTCCCCTACTGCCATCGCCCTCCTCTCCGCCCGAGAGTGTGTGGAACCAAAATCCTACCGAGCTGCGCTGGACAGCGCCCAAGCCCCCCAATGGCAAGCCGCTATGCAACAGGAGTATTCCTCCCTCATCAGCAACGGCACGTGGGACCTTGTGGACCTCCCCCCCGGCCGCATGGTCGTTAACAACATGTGGATCTTTAAAGTCAAGTCGGATACAGCCGGCGACGTCTCCCGCTTCAAAGCGCGGTTCGTCGCCAAGGGGTGCAGTCAACGCGCTGGACTGGACTACACGGAGACCTTCTCCCCGGTCATCCGCATGGCCAGCCTGCGTCTCTTCCTAACCATTGCAGCCGCCCGCGACCTTGAACTCTGCCAACTTGACATCGACACAGCGTTTCTCTACGCCCCCATCCGGGAGGATGTGTACATCCGCCAGCCCCTCGGCTTCACCGATGGAACGTCCAAGGTTTGTCACCTCAAGCGTTGCCTCTACGGCCTTAAGCAGTCCCCCCGCGAGTTCAACATGCTACTTCGTGCGTGGCTCGTCGACCATGGATGGCAACAATGCGTCTCCGACCCGTGCATCTACATCTATCGCGCCGGCCACGTCTTCGCCATGATCGCCATGTACGTCGATGACATTCCCGCGGCCTGCAATGATGCCACCTGGCTCGCATCGTTCAAAGCCCAACTCGGAGCACGGTTCAAGATCAAGGACCTAGGCGACCTCTCCCAACTCCTCGGCATGCACATTACCCGCGATCGCTCCACGCGCACAATCTCGCTGGACCAGTCCAAGTACCTGCGCGACATCCTCGCCAAGTACGGCATGTCTGACTCTAAGCCGTCGTCCCTTCCGATGGACCCAGGCTTCCTCGCCGGCCTTGCACACTTGAACTCGCCTTCTCTCACAGGAGTGGCCAAGGACGTCTACCCAAGCCTCCTGGGCAGCCTCCAGTACGCCGCCGTTTGTACACGCCCCGATGTCTCCACGGCGTTGAGCATCCTCGGCTCTGCCCAAGCCTCGCCCACCGAGGCACACTTGCAAGCTCTGAAAAAGGTCCTCCGCTACCTCCATGGCACCATCAACATGCGCCTGACGTTGGGGGGGGGCCTGGACCACAGTCTCCAACTCACAGGCTTTGCCGACGCTGATTGGGCCAACGACAGCAGCACCCGCAAGTCTCGCTCCGGCTATCTCTTCACCCTCGGACGCGGGCCAATCAGTTACAAGTCCAAACAACAGACTTGTGTGGCTCAATCCACGTGTGAAGCCGAGTACTACTCTGCGGCTGACGCCACCAAGGAGGGACTCCACCTCCGACAACTCCTGGGGGAAATCTTCGACTCCCCCATCACCGAAACCACCACCATCTGGGAGGACAACCAAAGCGCTGGTTGTCGCCTTAAATGTTCCGTTTGCGGGACTGTGACTGTAACTACGTTTGCGAACGTTATCTTCCACACTAACTGTGTTTGCATGGTTCAATAGGTTATGGGCACCTATCCCCCATAACCTGTGTGAAGAAGTATGGCCTAAATTTCATACTTTGAGTCCTATATGGCATATGCAAGAAGGCCCTTAGAAAAGAGCCGCACAACGCGATAGCGGTATATGTTGTAAATCATTTTCATTTTCATTGAGAGTACGCCGCTGGTAGGTCGTATATCCAATCGCGTGGATCGAGGAACGCGTTGTCGGGTAGAGCAGCCTTCAAGGACAAGGGGGATCCGTGTCGATACCACCCGTGCCGCTACCCTCGGTGGTAAGCTTGGGAATGTCATTTTGGGAGTTAATGTGTGATTGCAGTTGGTTGGCGTGGCCCTCGATTCGATGTCAAGGTTGTTGAAGCAGCAATGTTTAACTATGATACTTCAGCAGAGACGGAGGACTCGACTTATGGGCTGCGACGTCGACAAATGGCAAGACCACGAGTCAAACATGCGTATGTCGTAAGTATTCCTACACACTCGATGGGTAGGAAAACAAATATGAAGAGATCGTACACACCTAGCTAGACTTCGAGAGTATAGATTCCGTTTGAGTGAGCTGTGCTCCCGCAAAGGGTCTAAAGTGGTCAAACGTTGGGTGCGGCGCGTCATATATATTGGGTTGAGTTTTAGTAAGGCGACGCATATAAATGCTAGCCCAACCCTTGAACGGTTAGGCTTGCCAAATGCCACCTTATTTAACCATTGTAATTTTAACCTCCGTAATATGACAATAAGCCTAGAACGCCAAAAAATGAAATAAAAACAAGTTAAGAATATTATAAGCAAATGAGACAAGAACAACATGAGCACGGGCATGGAAAAAGGGAGGGGAAATAAAAGAGCAAGAGTGACAAGAGGATCACGGAATCCAAAGCACGGCAAAAGGAAGCACTACATTGTGCACAAACGTAGCAAAAACTAAGGAAACTCCTAGGCAGCACCGAGATTGCATCACGTGGAGGCGACAAGCGGCGTCTCACGCGCCGCTCGAGGACGCACGGGGACGCTTGCGGCCCGTGGCGCGGGTGAAGAGCGCCGTGACATGAGAAGGCATTCCAGCCGAGGAAGAAGCGGCCTCCACACCGTATGCGGCGGCGGACAAACCGCGCAAGCCGTTGCCCGCATGAGCAACATGGACGGCGAGAGTGACCTTTCGGCGCCATGAGGCCAACAACTTGCCTTAAATGAAGCAAGAGCGATTCAAAATTACAAGAAGCACGCTAAGGACGTGGACAAAGACATATGCTATTACACAAGGGCAACAAATATATTATATAGAAAAGAAAACCAACTGACATTTCGTACTCCTCTAAAATATCCCATATTTGCTACTCGCGCTTGTTCACATTGTGATCATGAACCGGCAATGAATCGTGTGGCATCGTTATACGCTACTTGGGGCGGGTTTAAGGAGGGTTGCAATGCTTTTTAAATGTACACATTTATTAAAAAGCAAGCAGTGGAACTATGCATTATTGCCAAAAAGCAATGTAGACACAAAGATAGGGAAATAAAGGAGGGGGTACAAAGAGGGCAAGAGTGACAAGAGGGTCACGGAAACCAAGACACGGCAAAGGGAAGCACTACATTGTGCACATAACTAGTAAATGGAGAGCACGAGGAACTCCCAAGCGACACTGGAAATGCTTTACAATATCCGTTATATCCTGTTTCACTCAAATTTTTTTCTGGAGGGGTGGTGAGAGCTGTCAATTAACCACATCATCATATGATGTTTCGCGTGCGGAGATGTGCGAGACGGTCTTTCCAACGGCATATACGTCCGTTTCGGAGCAAGAATTTGTTTGGGGTAAGCTAACACCGGGCCCGTCTTTTCATGGCGCCTACTATATCCCACGTATACTTTTGGGCCAAACGACCGATATATGTTTTTTAACGATATATTTCAAATTCCTTTACTTACATTCCAGCAAAATTGCGTTGCGTTACCGAGCAATAATAACGTAAATATGTCTCGTGCCAATGATACTTTCCTCAACACAAGTGTAAATTGCCAACCTACACCCGTCGAATTTGGCCCATTTGGACAATTATGGACGCTTCATCATAATATTGATGCGCACATATGTGTGGAGAATAGTTGTCACATATACTGATATGCATAATAGCAACGCTCGACTCCACCGCCCTAGAGACCAAAAAAAAAAGTTTTCTTTGTACCTTATCCGCCTCCAGATAGCTTATCGGCCCATAACACTCGTTACTAATCCACGCCGCGGATAGCATGTATCTGACGAGCCAAAGCATGCCATGCCCTTCCTGAAACACCCTACCGCCTCCCTACTCCGAATCCCAATAACATTGTGCCGGTTTTCGCTCCCTCTCCCTTCCATATTGTCAATATGTGTGTCGTGGACTGGTACTTTGTGGCAATTAGGCCACTGCTAAGTGACATTCTTTTCTTTTCCGACGCGGCCGGTAATGCGTGTGGCCTAGTGTGCCCGAAGGGCCCTACTTGGATACCCGTGCAGGGCATGACTTCGCTACATAGAAGAACCACGGTCTGCATGTGCCCTCCATGTAAAAGCCAGTCGGCAGCCCAAGAGCGCTCACTGCCGTCTTCAGAGAGAAAGACATCCAAGAATCAGGTGTTACACATGCGGCCCACCACAAAACTGAATTAAGCTGCCTCTACCAAAGAAGGAAGCATCATTCGATATTATGACCTCATATTTGGACACACCTCACCTCAATGAGCTAAGGTGACCTCATCATGAAAGGAATCTCCATGTTTGAGCCCTCCGTGGCCCCAAAAAGAGTACACTGCACTCTTTTGGTCTTGGCGTGTTATGCTTGGTTTCGTCACGGACCGGTAGTCCGAATTCTATGGGTTGGAACCCATCGAGTCCACCAAAAATAGCATGCGTATTCATTTGTTCCCCCAAAATACAAGGATTCCTCGCAATGTCTGATTATTCTTATTTGAGCAAGTGCAACAGTTTCCGAGGTTGCGTTTGCCGCAGCGAGATTATGCGGTCGTGTTTGACTCGAAATTAATCGACACATAATTTTGGCAGTTGGCTTCGATAGCACCGCAAATTCTACCCTAACATGCGAGCGACGGACGAAATCGACACACTCTCCCATCATAATCAAACAGCAGTTGCAGACACAACCATTTGCGTTACCCATGGAATGAAAGAAACAATCATTGCATCGACAACACTCGAGCCTGCAAAGTGCCTTGTGGAGTACCGACGGGCACGTGCCGGGAGGCAAAGAGGAGTGGGGGTACTTCACAAAAAAATTAATGATACATACATTGGCATTATGAACGTTGGAACAAATAAATGATAGGCGCAGGCTCATGTGCTAGTTCATCCGCATTCACGGAACAGTCAAGTGAAACAATATGACTAACACACAATATATTACAAACACATGCTCTTGCCTAATGCTGGCGATACTCAGGCATGGAATCAGACAGATTGCGCCACACGGGAGAGCCGACCCCCTGGGCAACGGAATGTCGCTCAACACTAACAGCGCCACGGCATACTACCGGCTAGTCATTGGGGTTGGAAAGCTCCGCGGTCGCCAGGTTCGACATCCTCGGGTACTCGGCATGCTCATCCAGTCTGTTTTGAGCCCAGAGGAGCATTTTCAACAGGCTGGGCAGTTTGGGTTCTTGCTCCTGATTTCAGACAGCCAGCATTGTTCAGGGAAAGTTTATCGAGGCAGATTACCGCGCGCTGCATTATGCCAATCGCAACCCTGTATGATGCTTGTAGGCTCCCTCAAGACAGGTTCCCTCAAGATACCCCATCACCCAAAACGCATATTTTACTACCGCAAATATGTTTCTCCAAAGTACTCGAAAGCAGGCATATCCCTACCTGACACTGACTGGACAGAATAGCAGCGTTCAGCTCGCTAGCTGTCTTCTGTCGCTGAGTGACGTCCATGAGGTCCCCGACAGGGCAAGCAGCGGTGTCACTAAATGCGAGCAGCGCAATGGTGCGCTCTGTACACGAATGCAGCGACAGTAAACGTCAAAACTGGAACTCAGGGCAACTGCAGCCATGTAATCACATATTTGTGCCGCGGGTCCACACCGAGCTCCTCCAGAAACGCAGAGTTTTCTTCTCCCCGCGGCGCGAGATACTCTTGTGCAAATTCCAGAGCATCCTCCGTGCGGCCCGCTCTAATGAGCTCAATCAAGCGCTGCTGCTGGAGGTGGAAGAAGAGATGCTGCTTCTCTTCTAGAATCTACGATGTAACCAGACGCATTATGTCAGGGTAAAGCACTGAAACAACAGCAGGAGAGGGAGAGTGGAAATGTGAGTGTTTGTATGTGATGGAGAGCGCGCGCATGCACGTGTGTGTGTGCGTGAAAATAGAAAGAGGGGAGAGAAATGCGTGTGGTGTTTTATGGTGTGCGTGTGTGTGTGTGTGTGTGTGTGTGCGTGTGTGTGTGTGTGTGTGTGTGTGTGTGTGTGTGTGTGTGCGCGCGCGCGCGCGTGTGTGTGTGTGTGTGCCTGCGTGTGTGAAAGAGTTCGTGCATCGTGCCAGCGGAAAGCACAGACGTGAAATTAGAAAGAAGGGGAGACAATATGTGTGTGTGTGTGGGGGGGGGGGGGGGGGGGGCATTATGTCAGCACAAAGTATGGAGGTAGATAGGACGAGAAGGAAATAAAAAGTACGTGAGAATCATTTCAGCGCAACGCACTGAGGTCAAAATAGGAAGAGAGGCAGCGAGAATGTGTGTGTGTGTGTGTGTGTGTGTGTGTGTGTGTGTGTGTGTGTGTGTGTTTGTTTGTGTGTGTGTGTGTGTGTGTGAGGGGGGGGTTAAGTGTGGGTGTGCATCATGTCAGCTCAAAGCACTGAGGTAAAGATAGGAAGAGAGGGAGAGGACAGGTGAGTGCGATTCATGTCAGCGCAAAACAATGAGATAAAAGCAGGAAGAAAATGGGAGAAAATGTGTGCGTGTATGACTACTTGTACTCTGCGTGTGTGTGTGTGTGTATGTGTGTGTGTTTGTGAGTACGCGTGTGTTTGGGTGGGTGTGTGCGCGTGTGTGTGCGTATAGCATGTCAGCGCAAACCATTGAGATGTAGCAAGAGAGGGGACGGAAATGTATGTGCGTATCGTGTCATCGAAAAGCGGCATTGAGGAAAAAATCGATACATAGAGGGAAAGGGAATGTGTGTGTGTGTGTGTGTGTGTGTGTGTGCGAGAGAGAGAGCGCGAGGGAGGGCGTGCGTGTATGTGTGTGTACGGGCGGGTGGCTGTGTGTGTGTGTGTGTGTGTGTGTGTGTGTGCATAATATCAGCGCATATCATTGAGAAAAAGGTAGGAAGGGAAGGAAAAATGTGTGTGTTTCCGCGCGTGTGTGTGTGTGTGAGTGAACGAGAGAGAGAGAGAGAGAGAGAGAGAGAGAGAGAGAGAGAGAGAGAGAGAGAGAGAGAGAGAGAGAGAGAGAGAGAGTGTGTGTAAGTGCGCGCGCGCGGGCGTGTGCGTGTGTGTGTGTGTGTGTGTGTGTGTGTGTGTGTGTGTGTGTGTGCACCATGTCAGAGTCAAGCACTGAGGAAAAAGTATTAAGAGGGGAGGAGACTATGTGTGTATGTGTAAGAGACAGGGTGTGAGTGTGTGTGTGTGTGTGTGTGTGTGTGTGTGTGTGTGTGTGTGTGTGTGTGTGTGTGTGTGTGTGTGTGTGTGCGTGCGTGCGCGTGTGTATTAAACACCGCATCACAGCAGCTATACCTCGGGATTGAGGTCATTTACGCGGTCGATTGCATCCTCAATCTCTCCGTTTTGAACAGCTTTCCTGATCTGCATCCGGTCGGTGATGGAATCTAGGTCAACACCAGGCGAAGTGCCTGACTCCTTCTCAAACAAGCGCGCCGCGTCCACATACCCCTGAGCGCAGCGCGGGGCAAGGGGGCAACAGGTCTCCGCTCAGCACCAGCCCGCCTCTTATCAGCACCTAACACAGTGCCGAACCCAATAGCCAAGAAACCCCTCCAAACGTTCTTCCCACTGAGAACGCATGAAGCACGCTCACCTCCGTCACCAGAAAGTTCATAACTAACGTATTCATCTCCTCCTTCCGAATCTTCACCGCGGCGAGCTTCCTGTCCCATTCGTCCTTGGACATGGTTTTCTTGGACGACTGCACACCGAGTGGTAAGGACGTTTAGAAGCGGACTTTCCGGTGTGGGCGTGCCACCGGAAAGAGAGACGACCACTGCAGGCGGCTGGCAACTCGGAGCCCGGCCCAGCACTGGGACGGAACGCAAGCTGATACGCACCTCCCCACGACCCATCGTCTTCCTAAAACAATAAGCACCAACACTCCAAAGTTACAGGCTCAACGCTCCTCAGGATAGAGCTGCGTCAGTCGGGTTGTCGCGCAAGCGCCGGCGGTGCCTGGTTTGGCTCGAAAGAGTGACAATAATAGAGTAGTGTCAATGCGGACAATCTCCGTGCATCGGTGCATGTGCTAGCCTGCGGAAGCAGCGACGAGCACACTGAGAGGCACTGCAAGACTACGACAGGTCTGCGAGAGCGACTGATTAAACCTGCAGGAAGGGCACTCTGGCCAACTCTAGCTTGACGCTACTGGTTACTGTGCCATCAGATGTCCGCTCAGGCAGGGATTCGCTCAGGCAGTGATTGACGAAGCTTGAGCAGTCAAGTAAAGTAGTACCTGTACTTGGCCTCATTTGCGCGCAGACGATGAATGCTGCTGGCGCTGGAGTGAGCAAGTACAGGTACCCGTACCAGCAGAAGGAATGAAGAACTCAAGGTACCTGGTACCCGTATATCAGGTGATGGATTATTATAAGAAAAACAACATGTGAACGGACGGGTAAAAGGGAGGGGAAATAAAAGGGCAAGAGTGACAAGAGGATCACGGCATCTAAGCGCGCCCACGACGAAGCGAATTCTAACGACCACATGGGTTCGTTGTCGCCGTCGTCTCCGTCCGGTGTACCATGCCTGCGGGACACCGTTGGGGTCATTGCCGTCGCTAGCCGTCCATACATGGTCGGCTCCATCGGAACTTCGTCGTCGGAAACCTCGCGCACGCGAGCATCTTGCGTTGTAAGGAAACGGATAGCAGAGACCACTGCCGTACAGACCCTCCTGACAAACTGGTCTCAAACGCACGACTCGACACGTCCCGCATCCTCGCACAACTCCACTGGCGCACTGTCCAATGGTTGCATTATCTCCTTCTCATATACCGCATCAAATCTCGCACAACCACACGCCGCACCTCCACACACTGCACCCACGTACGCCCTTGACTGCACGCTGCCACCACCACGCACGTCACACTCCCCGGTGGGGGATTAAAAACCCCCATCACCCTTTGGAGAGGTTCGATTTAGGCGGTTAACGGTCTAGCCCTTAATTGTACTTTTCCTTAATGGCACAGTTGGGAGGGCCTAGAGATAGCAACCGGTTTCCTCCGGTACATGTTGTGAACAATTTCAATTTAAATTCCAGCCCACAGACCGGCCGCTCCGACATGGGCCGTATCCGCCAAGGCAACCAAGTCGCTCATCGCCATGCCTCCAAAAGGAATGGGAAGAGACATCTCGGAGCGAGTGTTGCGAGGTAGGCTAGCTGCGGGAAGGCCCAATATCTCAGCCGCCACATCTAGGGTGGCATTGCCAGCGCGCTCGAGGAAGGCTACGACGGTGTCACCGTAGCCCTCGCCCATGCCAAAACCGCGGGGGACCGTACATGCAAAGTGTCAGAAGCGGGGGTTGCAATGTTGATGGATACAAAGCGCAGTGTGAGAGTGCCGGTGAGTTGCTAGACCCCTTAGACGTTTGCCATAGGCCTCATACATGCTAAAGACCGTTTCGAGCACGTCTCGAGCAGAATCGGATGTACCCATTGGCCCCCCCAAGACTTTCGTCCCTTCCGTGGAGACATGCACTCCCCGCATGATGTGGCCGTTGGGAAAGTGATCGAAAGTATAACCGACACCCAAAGGGGAAATTGAAATTGAAATTGTTTACAACATGTACCGTATGCGCCGGTTTTACACCAAAAGCCGTATGCGCAGGCCGCTGTCTCTTGGCCCTCCCAACTATGCCATACAAGGAACTTACAAGTCAGGGCTAGACCGTTAACCACCTAAATCCAACCTCTCCAGGGATGTTCGGGGGTTGTGCTCCCCCCCGGGGAGGTGTGCAAGACGAGACGCGGGCGGCGTGCATTTAGGGGCGTGCGAAGGGGCAATGTGCAGAGGCGCGGATGGAGGTCGTGCGGGATTTGATGCGGTGTATGAGTAGGAGATGATGCAGCCATTGGGCAGTATGCGTGTGGAGTTGTGCAAGGATGCGAGACGTGTCGAGGCGTGCTTTGGAGATTAGTTTGTTTGGAGGGTCTGTGCGGGCGATGAGTAGGGAGGTGAGACTCGTGATGGTGGAGGAGTGCGGTGTACCAGTGCGGCTCATAACGATGGGAAGGATGTCTACCACTGTGCCTGGCCAGTGGCTGCGGATGGCGTTTACAAGGGGAGTGTATTTGGCACGTATGAGGTGAGCTGTTTGGGAGAGTTTATTGTCCGTGCAATACTTCCATTCCCGTATATGAATCTTTTTGATGGATGCGTAACGGCGACGACCCTTTGTGTGACCGACGAAGCGAGGTTCGAGGAGGCGGATAAAGTCGGGTTTGTGTGCGGGGGGTCTTAGCGCGGGGGGGAGAATCTCAGGTGGGAGGACGGTTGGACATGAGGTTAGGGAGTCAAGCGAGAGACCTTCGTCAGCAGCAACAAGGCGGGTGGGCATGTGGGTGGGGTGAGGCGGGTGGCAGTCAAGTGGAGTGTGGGCAAGAGTGGGGGGAGCAAATGATTTTATGGGTTTGTTATCGAAGTATGCAGTGATGGTTTCCCAACGTCCTCCGTTGTGGCGTTCCAGGAGGGAGAGGAGTAGTTGCAGCGCGTTGTTGTGGCGGTCTTGTCTTAGGCCAGACATGGTGGGGTAGTTACCGGCCATATGGCCGTTGCTGGTGAATTGTCCACACATGGGGCAGCGCAGGTTGGGGTTGTGGGTAAGGAGGCGGGTGTTGTGGACTCCCCACATGAATTTTTGTTTGTGTGTGAATTGTATGTTGGTGAGGGTTGAGTGTTTTTTGTGGAAAGAGAAGTCGGCGCCGTCCTCCGCGGCGCGGGCGAGGAGGGCTCCGTGTTTGGTTGTTTGCGAGAGGGGTGTGTGTGTGTTTGGTGCTGTAGGTGTGTGCGTCAGCTTTGAGGTTGGTGTATTTGTAGGGTATGGGTTCCCCTAGGGTTTGTGGACTGATGGTGTATGGCCATGTCCAGTGGCCTATCGTGACCTCTAAACCTGTGGTGTATGTGGTGTCGGGTGGGTGTCCATCCGCGACTTGGTTAGCGAGTGCGTCTGCGAGGTCGTTACCTATGGAGTGGTTGTGTGCTTTAATTTTGCCGAGGTGTGTGCGGATGCCTGCGTCGCAGCGGGTTTTGAGGGTGTGTGTGATGGAGTGGAACGTGTCACGGTGAATGTTGTGTCTGTAAGCGGAAGGGCAGTTTAGGTATCCTTGTATGAGGTGGAGGGGGCACGTACTGTTTGTGAGGAGGTGGGTGCGGCCGAGTTGGAGCCCTATGTCTATGCCAGCAAGTTCAGCTCGATTTATTGTGTGCGAGGGAGGGGTAGAGGTCACCATGCTTTTGATTCTGGTGTCCGAGGCGGGGTGTGTGGCTGTTGCACCGAGAGGGGATGAGCCTCCTTTTTTCGAGCCGTCTGTGTAGACAAACTCATGCCAGTTCCAAGCAAGAGTGCCTCTGGTTGGGGGGTATGTTAGTTGCATGCGTTCCGGGTGGGGATATGTGATGGGGTGAGTTGGGTTGGGGGGAGGTGGTATATGCCTGCTGTGTGGGGTGAGTAGGTGTCGAAGAGGTGAGGGGGAGGGATGGTGATGGCGGGGTTGGGGAGGTGAGCGTCGTAGATAGATTCGAGAGTGTTGTGAAGTGCGGTCATGGCTGTGTGTGATGGGAGGGTGGAGAGTGCGAGGGGGTTTGCTACGAGGTAGATGTCGACCATCCATCGTGTGCCGAATGGGGTGGGGGTGGAGTTGCCAGTGTGTTGGTCGGGGGGTAGGAAGGTGTTTGCGAAACTGGGGAGGGTGTAAAGGTGGTGGGTGTATGGGGAGTTGATGTATTTGGAGTGGCGGTAGGGTGTGTGTTCCCATCGGGGGAGGATGAGGATGGTTGCGATGGGTGTGTGAGGGGCTGTGAGGTGTGCGCTGGTGATTGCGTGTTCCATGGCGCGGCGCATGCATTCATGGTCGTATTCGGGGTTGGCGATGTTGGTGCCTTGCCATGTGTGTGGAGCATTGCTGCCACTAGATGAGAAGACTATGTCTTCTAGGTAGAGGGAGTGGTATGTGTTAGAGTGCATGTACCGTATGCGCCGGTTTTTCACCAAAAGCCGGATGCGTCGGCTGCTGTCTCTGGGCCCTCCCAACTATGCCATACAGGGAACTTACAAGTCAGGGCTAGACCGTTAACCACCTAATCCAACCTCTCCAAGGGTGTTCGGGGGTTTTACTCCCCCCGGGGAGGGTGCAAGTAGAGGCGAAGGTTGTGTGCATTCAGGGTCGTGCGTGGAGGCAATGTGCGGATGCGTGGTGGGAGGTCGTGCGGGACTTGATGCGGTATATGCGTAGGAGGTGATGCAGCCATTGGACAGTATGCGTATGGAGTTGAGCAAGAATGCGAGATGTGTCGAGGCGTGCTTTGGAGACGAGTTTATCTGGAGGGTCGGTGCGGGCGGTGAGAAGGGAGGTGAGACTCGTGATGGTGGAGGAGTGTGGTGTACCGGTGCGGCTCATGACTATGGGTATGATGTCGACCACTGTGCCTGGCCAGTGGTTTCTGATGGCGTTCGCAAGGGGTGTGTATTTGGTGCGTATGAGGTCAGCTGTGTGCGAGAGGTTATTGTCTGTGCAGTATTTCCATTCCCCTATCTGGATTTTTTTTATGGATGCGTAACGTCGGCGACCGTTGGAGTGACCAACGAATCGGGGTTCGAGGATGCGGATGAAGTCAGGTTTATGTGCAGGGGGACGAAGTGGGGGGGGGAGAATCTCAGGTGGGAGGACGGCAGGGCACGAGGTGAGGGAATCGGGCGAGAGACCTTCGTCAGCAGCGACAAGGCGGGTGGGCATGTGGGTGGGGTGAGGTGGGTGGCAGTCAAGTGGGGTGCAGGCAGGGGTGGGGGAATCAAACGATTTTATGGGTTTGTTACCGAAGTCTGCGGTGATGGTTTCCCATCGCCCTCCGTTGTGGCGTTCCAGTAGGGAGAGTAGGAGTTGCAGAGCGCTGTTGTGACGGTCCTGTCTTAGACCAGACATAGAGGGGCAGTTACCGGCCATGTGGCCGTTGCTAGTGAATTGGCCACATAGGGGGCAGCGCAGGGTGGGGTTGTGAGTAAGTAGGCGGGTGTTGTGGACACCCCACATGAATTCTTGTTTGTGTGTGAACTGGATATTAGTGAGGGTTGAGTGTTTTTTGTGGTAAGAGAAATCGGCGCCGTCCTGCGCGGCGCGGGCGAGGAGGGCACCGTGTTTGGTTGTTCGCGAGAGAGGAGTGTGTGTGTGTTTTGTGCTGTAGGTGTGTGCGTCGGATTTGAGGTTGGTGTATTTGTAGGTTACGGTGTCCCCTAGCGGTTGTGGGATGAGGGTGTATGGCCATGTCCAGTGGCCTATTGTGACTTCAGAACCTGTGGTGTATGTAGTATCGGGTGGGTGACCGTCCGCGACTTGGTTTGCGAGGGTGTCTGCGAGGTCGTTGCCGATGGAATGGTTGTGGGCTTTGATTTTGCCGAGGTGTGTACGGATGCCTGTTTCGCAGCGGGTTTTAAGGGTGTGTGTGATAGATGAGAGGGTGTCGCGGTGAATGTTGTGGCGGTAAGCGGAAGGGCAGTTTAGGTAACCTTGTATGAGGCGGAGGGAGCACGCACTGTCTGTGAGGAGGTGGGTGTGGCCAAGTTGGAGGCCTATATCTATGGCAGCTAATTCAGCACGATTTATTGTATGGGAGGGAGGGGTAGATGTCACCAGGATTTTGATTTTGGTGTCCGAGGCGGGGTGGGTGGCTGCTGCTCCGAGGGGGGTCGAGCCGCCTTTTTTTGAGCCGTCTGTGTAGACAAAGTCCTGCCAGTTCCAAGCAGGGGTGCCTCTGGTGGGGGGGTACGTTAGATGCACGCGGTCTGGGAGGGGGTATGTGAGGGGGTGAGATGGGTTTGGGGGGCGGTGGTATATACCTGCTGAGTGGGGTGAGTATGCGACAAAGAGGTGTGGAGGAGGGGGGGTGATGATGGGGTTGGGGAGGTGAGTGTCGTAGATAGATTCGAGAGTGTTGTGAAGGGCGGTCATGGCTGCGGGTGACGGGAGGGTGGTGAGTGCGAGGGGGTTAGCGACGAGGTATATGTCGACCATCCATCGTGTGCCGAATGGGGTAGGGGTGGGGTTGCCAG
The DNA here is from genome assembly GCA_026401115.1 of Tetraselmis chui. Taxonomy (NCBI): domain Eukaryota; kingdom Viridiplantae; phylum Chlorophyta; class Chlorodendrophyceae; order Chlorodendrales; family Chlorodendraceae; genus Tetraselmis; species Tetraselmis chui. The sequence continues at coordinate 19,565 of JAPMLY010000989.1, forward strand.
TGTGTTGGTCGGGGGGTAGGAATGTGTTTGCGTCATTGGGCAGGGTGTAAAGGTGGTGGGTGTATGGGGAGTTGATGTATTTGGAGTGGCGGTATGGTGTGTGTTCCCAGCGGGGGAGGATGAGGATGGTTGCGCTGGGTGTGTGAGAGGCGGTGAGGTGTGCGCTGGTGATTGCGTGTTCCATGGCTCGTCTCATGCATTCGTGGTCGTATTCGGGGTTGGCTATGTTGGTGCCTTGCCATGTGTGTGGGGCATTGCTGCCGCTAGATGAGAAGACTATATCTTCAGGGTAGAGGGAGTGGTAGGTGTGGGAGTGGAGGGATTTATTGAGGGGGTCGGAGTAGAGTTCTGTCTGGACGCGGAATGTGTGCCGGAGAGCTGTGAGTAGGTCTTCTCTAGTGGCCCATCTATTACGGGTGGTGGTGGCGGGTGTGGGTGAGTGGATTTCTGAGCGGGAACCTAGGCGGGTGAGGAGGTGGTAGACCTCCTCTTCGAACGTATGCTGCGAGAGGTCGGGGCGAAAGAGCTGAAAGAGGTGGCGGACGCGGGGGCCGTGAAGGGTGGTGACCGCGCGGCCGTCGGGAGTGCAGAGTATGGTGGTGTCGAGGAGTGATGGGTGTGCGTGGATAGCGAATTTACCGGTAGGGAGCATGTCGAGGTCGGGGTTGATGGGGTCATGGCTGAAAGTGATTAGGGGGTGTGACCACGGAGGGGGTCCGGGTTCTGGCAAAATTGGTGTGGTGGAGGGGACATAGCCTGAGTTAAATGCGGTGAGGGCGGTGGGGCCGGAGGGGGTCTCACTGATGGTGTCGTGGAGTTGTAGGCACGGGGCCCATTGCACTTCGTGGAGGTGGGTGAGGTCGTGGTGTTGGCCACGAGCACACCAGTCGCACTGCCATGAGGCGGGTCCCTGAGCTGGGCGGCATTGGGAGTGTATGGCAAAGTGCGGGCATGTGCAGCAGGTGGAGGAGGGTTCTATGTGCAGGGGGTCATGACATATGGAGCAGGCGGTGGGGGAGGGGGTGGGGAGGCATACCGATGTAGGAGTGGAGGAGATGAGGCGGAAGCCGTCGTCGAGTTGTAACTGAATGTCCCATTCCGTGAGGTGTTCCGGGGCCCATTCAACCATGTACTGCGTCTGGCCGTATTCTGTGTCCTTGTGTTTGGAAATGATGCGTGTTACGTCGCAGGGAGGGTAGTGGTGGTCTGAGGGAGTGAGGTATTCAGTGTCTAAGTGTGTGGTGGGTGCAGTGGGGGTGGGGTGAGTGGTACGGGGGGTGTAGATGCCTGATGAGAGGGTGGGGGGCGAGCGGGGGAGGTGTGGGGAGAGGAGGGGAATCCATGAGGGGTGTATAGTGGTGGGGGGGGATGCTTGGTTGGAAGTGAGGCTTGTGATGGGGAGGCGGTTGTGGATAGTATCGAGGGGTTCAGTGAGGATTGCGGCGAGGAGGCGGATGGGAACGGAGAGTGGGGTGGTGGAGCCCGTGAGTGTGGTGATGGATTTGCAGGATTTGAGGATGAAGGAGGATGAGGTGGCTCTGAGGAGAACTTGTGGCCACGAGGTGATGTTACTTTTCCAGAGGGGGGTGAGGCGGGGTAGGAGGGAGGCGTGTGTTTTGCGGGGAGAGAAATCGCAGTAGGCTTGTTTATATGTGTGAGGGTCGGTGATGTGTGTGGCTTTGTCCCGGAGTGAGGCGAGGAGGGCGTTGTCTTGAGTGGTGAAGTGGGCGCGGATTGTGGAGGCGATAGGGTTGGTGAGGGAGAGTGGAGGGATGTTGTGGAAGAGGGTGCCCGCATCGCGTTGAGCTCGGACTAAGCACTTGAGTGTGGGTGGGGTGTAACATGTTGACATGATGGATTCCGAGGGCCAGTGGGAGTACGTGGTGGATAGGGTGCGTATGTGTGCGCGGGCCATGTGGCCTCTGTAGCCCGAGTTGTTCATGATTTTATGTAGGTGGCAAACTGTGAGTTGTGCGGCGTGGGCTTTGAGGGAGGGGAGGCCGTATCCTAGGTCTGAGGTAGGGCGGTGAAGGGCGGTGCGGGGAAGGTTACGTACCGAGGAGACGGCGGAGCGGAGTGCGCGGCAGATTTGTCCTTCTAGAGTGTCGAGTTGGGAGTCGGTGAAGAGGCCAAGCTGGAGGGTGAAATGCTTTCCGATGAGGAGTCCACGGATGACCCTGATTCTGCGGGATTGTGTTAGTGGGGAGGTGGAAAGGGTGGTGATGAGGGATGCAGTGGTGCGTTTGAGTTCTTGCCAGTGTTTGGTGAAGTTGAGGGAGGTGTTTAGTTCTACCCCTAGGACTCTGTATGTGTCCTTGGGGCCAATGGAGGGGATGGGGGCCGGGGTTGAGTTAAGGGAGATGTACTGTGTCTGCAGGCGGGATGCGAGGAGGGTAGTGTTGGCGAGGGTGAGGGCGTTGCCTGTGCGCCAGAGCGCGCCGGTGATGCAGCATTTGCGGATGTTGACGGTCATGCCCGTGTAGGCGCTGAAGAGGGAGAGTTTTCTGAGCTGGATGGTCATGTTGGGGGTCGAGCCCGTGGCAAGGCTGAGGTCGTCGGCGAATCCGTGTCCTGGGTATGTGGCTGTGGGTTCTGTGGGGTCGACGTTAGTAGCGGGGGGGCCTGGGCGGTATCCCCGGCTTCCCACCGTGAGCCAGCGAAGGAAGGGTTCAAGGAAGAGGGTGAATAGGAAGGGGGAGAGAGTGTCGCCCTGGAGGGTTCCGCGATTAATGTCTATAGAAGGGGTGGGGCCATGTGGTGTAATATAGTCTGTGGTTGAGACCCCGTAGAGGTGTTCGCATGTGTCGACAAAGGTGGGGGGCATACCGAGTTGACGCATGTGTTTGAACATGATACGGTGGTCCGCGGCATTGAAGGCGCCTTTGAAATCGGCGTACATGACGTAGATGTCTTTGTTGTGGAGTTTCGCGTCCTCCATTGTCATAATGAGGGAGGAGAGGGCGTCGTGGATACTGCGGTGTTGTCGGAATCCGTCTTGTTGGTCGCTGAGAATGCCGTGGGTTTCGGCGTACTTCGAGCCTGCGTCTTTAATTAGTGCTGTCCATAGTTTAAGGAGGTTATTCATGAGGGCGATAGGGCGGTAGTTATCGAGGAGGGAGGGGTCGCCTTTTTTATGTAGGAGGCATGTTGTGCTGTGGCACCAATCAGGAGGAGTGTAGGATTTGTGTGCTAGGAGGGAGAGGAGAGAGAAGAGGGCGGAGCGGGTCGCCGGTGGTAGGAATTTGATGATTTCATTGGGGATACCGTCGGGGCCGGGGGCTTTACCGGTGCCCAGGGAGTTGAGGGTTTTATCGAAAGTGTCTCGGGTAATCATGTCGGCGAGGGTGAGAGAGGGGTCACCGCGGGGTTCGATGGTAAAGTTGTCGGGGTTGTCGGGGAGCTCCCATGGGGGGGTGGGTAGTTCGTGTGGGGTGGCGCAGCCGAGTTCGGAGACGAAGTGAGAGTGTACCGCGTCAATGACGGCTGAGGGAGAGGATGCGGTGGTTTTATCGGGTTTGGTAATGCGGTGGAGGGTGGAGGCGGCGCCGGCGGGGGGTAGGAGGCCGCTTTTAATTTTCAATCGGCGGTGGAAGAGTTTGGGGCAGGTGTCGTAGGCCGCATTGGCTCGAGTTTTCATTGTCTTTATCTTATCCGTGGTGGTGGCGTGAAGGAGCTGGCGTATGCGTGCTTGGCACTGTTGTTTGATGGCGTCAGGGGAGAGATAGTCGGTTGTGTTTAAGAGGGCTTGGGCGATGGGGAGGGGGCCGTTATTTTTGCTGCATTTACGGAGTTTGAGTATGTGAGTGCGTGTTTTATTTGTTAGCCAAGTAGGGTCATGGGACGCTTGGGGTGGGCGGGGTTTTTTGTCGGGGAGGAGGGGCCAAACTGTGGCTGCGTGGTCCATGTGTTGGGAGAGGAGTGTGGTGAATTGTGAGGCTAGGGTGTCGAGGGTGTCGGGGGAGGCCGAGGTGTGTGAGGTGTTGAGAATTTCTGCGTGGAGGGCGGCCGTTTGGTTGATGAGGTCGGGGGTGCTGGATTGGTACGCTTTTATGTGGTCGGGTGAGAGGGGAAGTCGAAAGGTGAGTTTGCGCGTTGTGTGATGTGTGTGGGGGTGGGTGCGGGGAGGGGGAGGGTGTGCCATGAGGGAAAAAGGGGCAGGGATGACGAGGTGGATTGCAGAGTGGTCAGTAAAGTGGGAGGGGGAGGGGAATATCGAGCAGGAGGATGGTGGGAGGGTGTGAGGTGAAGGAGGCGTGGTGAGCCAGTGGTCAAGGCAGCCCCCGCTGCGGGGGAAGGTAGGGATGGGGTCGTGGAGGGGGTGGAGGTGGGATTTGAGAAGGGAGGTGAAGGCGGGTAGTCCTGTACCTGTGTCGGTGGTGGATTGGAAGTCTCCTCCCCAGAGAGTGCGGTGGTGCGGGTGGTCGTCTGTTAAGCGGAGGCCCCAGGCTGCAACCTCCGCGTAGAGGCGGGTCAGTTGTGTGGTGGAGAGCTGGGGCATATAAGCGCCGAGAAGGAGGTAAGGGGTGCCTGAGTGGGGAACGATTCTTAGGCCGGCTATATGGGGGATGAGGTGGGGGGGCGGAGTGAGCACGGTGGCAGACTGGAAAGAGGCTCTGCGGACCGCGAAGAGAACGCCTGCATTGGGTAGGGGCACAGTTGAGTGGCAAGGGCGGGAGCTTTTGAGGTGGTATTGGGGAAGGGCTATGCGCCAGCGCGACTTGTGTGTGTTGTGGTTAGTTTCGGTGAGGATAAGGATGTCCGGACGGTGTGAGGTGGAGAGGTGTTCCACATCCATGATGGAGGTGTGGAGTCCGCGGGTGTTGAGGTTGATGAAGTGTAATGGTTGGGATGTGTGATGTGGGAGGATGGGGGAGGGGAGGGAGGCGGGGATGCGGGGGGGGTCATCGGGGGGTCGTTCCACGGGTGGGGGTTGGAAGGGGGGGGGGATGAGAGGGGGTGAGGGAAGAGTGAGAGCAGGGGGAGGATGTGTGGGGGGGGAGGGTTGTGTGGGGGGATGTAAAGCGGCGAGGAGGTGGTGTCGTCCCTGTGGGAGGGGGGCGGAGCGGAAGGTGTGGTTCCATAGGAGAGTGTGGAGGGAGTACACGGTGGACCGGGGGTCGAAGGGGGGGGGGCTGTAGTGTTGGTCCGGGGGGGCTGTGGCGATGAAGTAGGTGTGGAGGAGGGCGTGGGTGCCGCATGACCACGCGCTGTCGGAGTCGTTTTGGCGAGGCGGGTTGAGGAGAAGGAGGGTGCCGACAGGAGGGGGGGGAGAGGAGTTCCATTCTGAGAGGAGGTTGAGAGAGCGGGCGAGGAGGTCGGACGGGGGGGGGTGGTGTAAAGAGTCTATCCAGGTGGCGGAGGAGTGAGTAATGTGAAGGAGGCCGAAGTGAGAGTTTTGCCATGTGAGGACAAGGAGAGAGTGGTTGGGCGTCCCCGGACAGGGGGGGTAGCCGCGGTTGGCGAGGTTTGTCCAGGGGCTGGGGTATTGGGAGTTGTGAAAGTGGTTATCGACTTCGTTGTTGGTGATGATCGTGTATGAGGCGGTGGGAGTCGAATGGAGTTTGGTGATTGCGGAAGCGAGGCAGGTAAGGTTGGAGAGGTCCTGGTATTGGCCCCACTGGAAGGAGAGGGCGGCAGAGGTATCAAGGGAGCCGATGGGGGTGGGGATGCCGTATTCAAGGTTTAAATCGAATAGAAAGTTGTGCATCGTTGTGCAGCGGGTGCGGGGGGTAAAGTGGGCAGGGAGAGTGAAGTTATCTGCTGTGTTTACAGTATGTCTGCGGATGCCGGGTTGGGGAGTGTGGAGGGGGGTGCGGGGTCTAACCTCGGGTTCGTCCTGGGGGGACCTAATGATGATAGTCGGCCTGATTGGCCGGGGGTGACCTGTGGTGGGGGTTGGCCCTGGGGGAGGCGGTGATGGCCGGTTGAGTGCCTGAGGGCTCCGAGTCGTCCTCCGGTAGGTCCGAGTAGCCGTCGAGGTCGAGTTCTTCTTCATCAGGAGAACCGGTTGGAAGGGGGAGGTGGGCTGGGTCAACAGGACGGAGGGGAATAGCAGGGTTGGAGGGGGGGTTGTGGTCGGGGCGAAGGTATAAGTAGGGTTGGGGGGGTCGGGGAGGTGGGTGGGTGTCTGAGTGAGGGGGGGGGCTGGGGGTGGTGAGGTGGAGGAGTCCATGGGGCCAGAGGAGTCTTCTGTGAGAGTGGGGAGAGGGTGGAGAGTGGTCTGAGGAATCGTGGTGGGGGCTGGAGGGTAGGGGGGTGGGTGGCCGTGGTAGGAGGAGGTGGAGGCGGGTTGTGAGGTGGTAGGTTGGTGGAGGGACCATGTGGTATGTGATGGGGGGGCCGGGGTGGTGGTGAGTTGTATGTCTGGAAGGGAGGAGAGGTCGAGGGGTAGGTCAGTGTCATCCTGCATTTGGAAGTCAGAGGGGTCCAGGTCCCAGCGGCTGGGAACGTGGTTGTCGGTGAGGTGGCGGGACCATTGGAGGAGTAGGGCGGGGGGGTTGCGGTGAAGTGTGTGTCGTTTAGTGATGGTGAGAGGGGGTGGGGAGGGGGGGGTGGTGAAAATGGGGTCTGTGAGACGGGCTTTGCCGAACGTGGAATAGTGGTGTGGAGTGATGATGAGGGAGCAGGATGATTGAGTGCGAGCGCCTCGATGGGTGTATGTGTGGGTCAGTGGGACCGTGATAGTGCCGTTGGTTGAGATGAGGATGCAGTACATTTCGGGGCTGAGGGAGATTTGTATGCTTGTGGTGATGGTGGAGGAGTTGGAGGGGTGTGAGCGAAAGTATGAGCCGTCCGGGAACTTTTTAAGGGTCGTGTAGTGATAGAGGCTGGGGGGGTGTTGGGGGGGGGCGGTGGTTGTGGGTGTGTTGTGTGTGAGGTATTCGGTGGCTGTTTGGGACAGGAGGGTGTGTAGCCAGTGTGATGGGGGAATAGTGCCGTCGGGATGTATGCTTGGGAGGGAGAGAGATTGGCGGGACTGTATCAGGACTGTGGTGAGGCATGTGTCAGCCCATGAAATGCCGGGAACAAGGCCAGAGACGGGGGGGGGTGTGATGGTGATGGTGTGAAGGTGATTGTCAGGGGGTACGGTTCCAGGAGGTGTGAATGAAAAAATGGGATGGGATACAGGACCGGATTGTGAATGAATGGGATTCTTGGGCAGGTGGAGGATATTCACCCAGAATGAGGAGGGGTCGGTCTCGATCGGGGTTGGGGTGTCCAGCGGTTGGATGGCGTCCGCGAATTGAAGGATGAACTGCGCTTGTTCGGGGAGGTCCTCGAGTCTGCATTGTGGGTGAGTCGAGGGGGCTGATCCGGTTGAGGTGAGAGCCGCTGTGAGGTCGGAAGTGAGGAGGTCCTGTAGGAGGGCGATCACCTCTTGGCCGGTGATACCGGAGAACAGGGGGGATCGGATTTTTACACGACGACCTGAGACTTCAGGAGCTGAGGCGTCGCGGAGGAAGCGAATTTTCTGCTGACTCAGTTGTCGCAATAGTGAAGGGGAGGAGGTGAGAGAGGGGGGCACTGGACCGGCCGAATTAAATTCACGCTGGTGTGAAGTTAGTTGGTACAGGAGTCCTACCGTTATACAGGAGGTGGGGATAGCCAGGCAGACCTCCTGGAAGCCCGAATGGAGTTCGACCGGAAGGGGGGTGCGATCGTCGCTTTTCGGGGCTGTCGGGTGGTGTGTGCGAGAGGAGTTCGCTGACCAGCGCGTGTGGTGGACGAGTTCCTTGCCAATTATATTTTTGATGCGGTTGGGGAGATCGGTGAGGTCGTTGACGCATTCGAGGAGCCAGCGACGGGCCACCGAGCAGGCGGATGCGATCGGGTCGGGGTGCGGAGGGTCCGGCATGAAGACTCCGTGGAGCCAGAAGCGGGCTATGTGAGGGGGGGTGGAGGAGTACTGGCCTGTAAGGAGGAGAGTGTCGATCGTTCTGGTGGAGAAGTCGTCGGCCTGTCCGGGGTTTTCAGTTGACCGCGGGATGGACAGGACAAGGGGGGTTTGGAGTCCGCGACGGAGTGGGAGGGGGTCCATAGGTGTTCCCAGTATCTGTTGGGGGTGGGGAAGTTGAGAGGTCGAGAGGAACGGGGTCAAGGGGTGACCCGCGAGTTTGTTCCTGGGGTGGTATATGTCCGTGAAGCGGCCGTGGAGCGGGGGATCCCTCACGAGCACCTGTTTGTAGGTGGGGGGGGGGGTGGAGTTTGAAGACATGGTAGTCGAGCAGGATGTCGAGTGTGGAGGATAAGTAGTTGACGTGTGTGTGGCTTTTGGAGTCGAAGGTTGAGAGTAGTGCGCGTGTTGGCGGCACGCGACCAGGCCTGATGGGACCTGGGTTTGATGGATGTTGGCGGCGGATAGTGACGTCCGGACGCTCGGAGGGGCGCGATAGAGCGCGCCGGCCTCTGGGAGAGGAGGGTTTTGTAAGCGATGTGTATCGCGAGGGTTCCGCAGTACTTTGACGGGTACATGTGTGGTTTTCGAAGTGGATGGCGCGGTAGCTGTCGGGGGGATGAAATTCAAATCCATGTGAGCTGCGCCTTTGAGTGTGTACCGTCTGGTGTCGCTACGGATCCACTGACCATTTTGAGCTAGGCTCGGGTGGGGAGAGGTGGATGGTACACGCTGTTCAGCGGCCCTGTCCACCAGTCTTGCGCTCGATGGGAGGCCAGGCCCAGAGCGAAGACGATCGGCGTTGCTCATTCGAGCTACCGATCCATCCCTGTTTTTGAGGTTCAGTAGTACTTTAGTAGTACTTTGGATCTTTTTACTGTCTTTAGTGACGGTAGGATGTGTGTTTACTTACTATGCTTATGTCGTCCGGCTTTACAAATTTGTGACGAGTACAATCCTGCAACGGTACATTACAAAACATTGTAAATGTACTCGTTACTAATTCCAATTAGTGCTTTTCTATCGGAGAGACGTACTACGTGGGTACGTTGCTACTGCAATATTAGCAAGCCTACTGCTAAAGTACAAGCAGTGAGACATCTTCTCATCTCTTCCCATCTGCACCACCACCTAACAATTGAGCAGCGCCAGAACAGAACAGATCATATTTGTGTCTGCAGTTAGCTTTGGAAGGCTAACCGCCACAAATTGCCCGACCTCCCACATGCGTTGTTATCTTCACTTCATGTGCTACTAAAGTCAAGGGCTCAACTTCGGTAATAGATGGCGGTGCATGATGGGCAGTAGAAGTAATAGCCGGGAGCTTTTGTCTAGCATTATGGCAGTTGGGGAACTATCAGTGTTGTTTGTCCTCTTTGCTCGTTGACTCGGTCTGAAGCATTGGGCACTTAGACAGACGATGTCCGGGCTTGGGGCACTCGTAAGAGAGTTGCTCATCTCGATGACGTTGTTTCTCTTTAGGAATAAGCGCCTTCACGATGGCGTCAATATGCCAAACCTCTTAATGTAACGCATATTGCCCTTGCCCTTGCCTCGAGCCTTGTCCTTGGGGTTGTCCTCTGGTTTGTCCGGCCCAGGTTTCTTGCCTCCATTTTCGTTATCATTTCCACTATTGTTCCGAGGGCGCCTCCTGTTACCACGACCAACACCATTGCTAGAAATGCCATCTTGAGAGCGATCACTTTGCCCCACATGTGGAGAGTCGACCACCAAATGGTTGCTGAGAAAACTTTGTAACTCAACAATCATTAAAGGACTAACCGATTCCGCGCGGTGCGACATGGCGTGCGTCCTGAGAGTAACAGTCGCTTCTCTAGTAGGAAAACGGTTGCAGAGAACACCGTAATTCATGTCAGCCTTCGAACGTCGCTCGAAGTCGTTGAACGATCTCGTGTAATCCTCAAAGTCTTGTTAGCTTGATTGACAGCCATAAAAGAGTTAATGGCACTGTCCCTAATGTTAGGCAGAATAGTCCTCTCCTTCAAGCCTCAACCAATATGGTGAAAGATCACGGGACTTGTCCCTTGGTCTTGGCATTTAACTACCAATCTAACGCATGCCCACCAAGCTTCGACGTAACCCAAGTGACCGCGTTGCAAGTGTCAAGGTCCAGCGCCAACATAAATCGGCTATGGCTGAAACTGCAGCCAATCCTCCAAGTCTCTTGGGTTAGTTCCATCTTGTAGTGGTGCATGTACTACTGCCTTTTACGTCGATTCTCAGTCAAGGAAACGGAAAGGCCATCGAAGTGTGTAGCACG
>JAPMLY010000990.1:0-67500 GCA_026401115.1 Tetraselmis chui
GTGTGTGTGTGTGTGTGTGTGTGTGTGTGTGTGTGTGTGTGTGTGTGTGTATGTGTGTATGTGTGTGTGTGCGTGTATGAGTGCGCGCGCGTGTATGTATGTGTGTGTGTGCATGCGTGCGTGTGTGTGTGTGTGTATGTGTGTGTATGTATGTGTGTATGTGTGTGTGCGTGTGTGTTTTGCGGGTGTGTGTGTATGAGTGCGCGCGCGTGTATCTGTGTGTGTGTGTGTGCGTGCGGGTGTGTGTGTATGCGTGCGCACGCGCGTGTATGTGTGTGTGTGTGTGTGTGTGTGTGTGTGTGTGCGCGCGTGCGTTTGGGTGGGTAGGTTTGCGTGTATTTGGTAGAGGTGTGTTCATGGACTAACAGGGGACGAAAGAATAAGAAATTTAGGAGCGTGTGGGAGTGACAGGGTTGAGAAATGAAGTGCATACGTGTCAAGATGGATGAGGTGATGGGAAAAAGGACGGTGATGGGACAGGTGAGAGGGTATATCATGAGGTTGGCACTATTAGTGCTGCACTCAAATGGACATCCCCAAAACTGGAAAGATCGATTGGGAATTGAGAGGAGGGTGCAGGGGAGCTGCGGATTTGGGGACGGTGACGTGAGCTTACGTACAAGAGACGTTGGTGCAAGGCGAAGGAGCTGCGTAAGTGTTGATGATACGTGGCAGTTGGGTGCGGTGGCGTGGGCACTCTACGCTAGAACACTTCCATGCGTCTGCCAGGCGCCAAGCAAGGGGTTGTTGGGGACTGGCATACGAACAGGAAGGAGAGAGGGTGGACATTTGAATGATTAGTAGTGAGATATTAGATCGAAATAGGACTAAGCGGATGAGGATGTGGCGGCTTGTATGAACAGAAAGAAGGAGTGATAGAATGGAGAGACTTGCTGTGCATTCTGTGGAGTGCCACTTGTTGTATGTATACGGCGAGATATATGCATGACCCTAGGTGACCCGCCAGGAAGAGGTGGAGAGTTGGGGGGGTGGGGTGGGGGGGGGGGGGGGGGGGGGAGGGAGGGTTTCTCACCTGGAGAACAGTTTCTTGAGAGATTTTCGCGTGGCGCTCAGCGGAACATTGCCCACAAACAGAGTATTGCGGGTGGCGTCTTTGGGTTCCCTCGCGGCCGCAGGTGGAGTCTGACAGCAGCACGGAAGTGCTCGGGTCAGGGGTAGTGCAGATCTCAACAGCTCACAGACAACGCAGCCACCAGTCGCCCCCCCCTTTCCATATAAAAAACATTCACTCACTTACAAACACACACATACTCACACACACACACACACACACACACACACACACACACACACACACACACACACACACACGCAGAATTACCCCCGCGCGCACACGCACACAAGCACACACATACACAAGCACTCGTGCACAGGATAATATATAGGCATATGCAAAACACAGAAAGAAACGCAAAGATCATATTCGCGAAGCACCAACCACGAACGCTCTTGTCCGCGGAACAGCAGGAGAGTTATCTCAATAGAGGGTGTCAAAATATGTGACACTAATGCTACTACGGTGCTGTTGGTATCTACCGTCATGCTCTGATTTTCAACAGCCACGCCTCACCTCCACCTCGACACCCTCGCCGCCCCTTCCTCCCGCCGTCCGGCCCTTCGCCTTTCCGAGCAGCGTCTCGTGAACCAGCTCCTCTCCCTCACTTTCTTCCCCTTCCTCACCCTCCTCCTCTCTAGTCGCCGTGTTACTACTCATTATGTGCGTGACAACAGTCGCCTCTCCTTCATCGTCCTCGCTTTCGTCGGATGACGGCGACTCAGCACGGCGCCGTCGTTTGGCCGCCGCCTTTGTTGTCTCCCTCGGCCGCCGCCTATTGTCCGAGCTCGCCCCCAGTTTGGCCACCGTAGCATTCGCAGCGGCTTCTTTAGCCTTTGCCTTCTTCTTGGACTTCCCTTTATCGTCGCTACCGCCTAATAATAACGCCCCATCACCCCCGTGAGCTGCGAAAGGGTTGGCGGCGCTGAAGAGGTCGGCCGCCGCGGCTTCTTTTGACGACCCGAAGAGCGACCCGAATAGTGACGACATCGCGTCGCGTCGCGTCGCAACGCCACGCCACTCCTCACCTGATTAACCCGTTCAGCACTTAGGAACTCGACGGTGTGCGAGCCCCCTATCAAGCCAAGCCTCACTGGTCTCTTTTAGTCTGCATGCTCCTGTGCGCTCCTTGTTAGCTGTGCATCGCCTCACCTCAGATGGATAATACACTCCTCCACAAACGTCTGGACCGGATTTCGTACCATACCATTATCCTAAAAGTGTAATCACGCATCCATGCAGTAGATATATACCAGAGGGCAAGTTTTGCCAAAGATATTGTATTATTTATAATTTGGCCAAAAGCCCGCCACAGTCATGGCATGTCGGGGAAGATTATCGCATCTTTACAGAGTTGGGTAGGTGGGTCGCGCGAAGCCTTGAGATTGGTTGAGCGCGAAAGCATAGCGGGCAATGCTCTAGGCTAATTCCGGCCTCTGAGGCTAGGGATATTTAAACCAGACCGTTGGGGACCGTGGTTTATTGGTTACGTGTAAGTAGCTACTTCGGTTAGACTATGTTCCCGCCAACCTTCGGCTAATAGTAGACCATAATCTCTGGATCGAATATTATAGCGATACAGCGTAGAGAGAATCGATGAAGATTGACTCCGGAACATGGTTTTTTACAATATGAGTGTGGCGTATTATGGCATGTACTACTATCTATGTACCGGTATGGGTTCTCTCCCAAGGCGAGGAAGTCCTTGTCCGCAAATACCCACGCCTCAAGTATTCTAGAACCAATATCTTGTGCTGCATACTTACTTAACCCGGCTATTACTAGCGATAGTACTGACTTATGTTGCACTTGCCTCTTTTCTCATTTTTCCCTCCATGCTCCTTTTTGCTTGGTGCTTATCACTTCCTTTCTTGTAAAAAATCACCTGATATACTTGTGCTACACGGTGGCACACCCCTATTTTTGCATCCTGATATTACGAGCTTCACATTGGACACATCTTTCTATTCCGCGTCAAGCGCGCCTCCTCACCTTGACGACAAACTGTCAAAAACCCAAAATGTATTTTTAATTTTTTTAATATTTTCTTCGAAATTCCGGCAACGTTGAGCTTCATTTCCCAACAGCAACCGTCGAGTGCGGCTGACCTTGTGAGGTGACCTATGCGGGGCTTGGCAATTCACGTTTATCCATTCCTCATTCCCACATTTTCTAAAAGCCAAAACATGGCGCGAGCTACACGTGGGGGGAGTGTGGGGGGTACAAGCACGTGCTCCAATCATTCCAAGCACCACCGACCGCCGACATCTTGCATCACAAATAGTCATATGGACTTGGACCCTCACTAATTATCAGCGTCCTAGCTAAACCACATGATGATTGCACTGTTAGAGAAAAAACTGCAACATGTGTGTTTTTTATTTTCCTCATTTGCTTTCCAAATGCAACCCCCGTGTGTACCGGCGGCGTGAACTGCTATGCTCCATCCACACACACAAACCCGCACACACACACACACACACACACACACACACACACACACACACACACACACACACACACACACATACACACACACACACAAACACACACACACACACACACACACACACACACACACACACACACACACACTTGCACCATACCTTTTGTATTCAACACGGCATCCACGCCTCCAAAATGCCTTCAGCAAGTCGAAAAGTATTGAGTTGCGTGGCTCATCACTCAGCAATATGCACCCTGGTATGTGCGCTTGCATAGTACCCACGCGTGGTGCTCTAGACGACGTGTGTAGTTTGAAAAAGTTTATGGGAGTTAGTAAGGGCTCATAAATTCGACAAGCCCGTCCTATAACACTCGCCTTAATCTCATAACTAATATCCATATATGACGGGTGATAACACTATTGCTCGGCTATTGAAATTAAAATTGAAATGGTTTAAAACAATACCGGGCCAAATGTCCGGCTGTTGTCGAAGGGCCCACCGAGATAGATTTTTGAATAGTTCGAAGGCAGCCTTCAAGAATCCTCCGTACCGTTTTTTTCTGGCGGCGGTCGATCATGTGGACCTTCGCCGCAAGACCGTGTCGCTCCTCCGGCTGCAACCCTCCTCCGGTATGCGTACCTTCTCGCCTCGCCCCCAAGGGAGACTCGAGACTCACATGTATGGTCGACTGCCAGCGAGCGCCTTGCCCTTGCGTTGCTACCCGGTTGTCCCTCGCCATCTCTTACGCCCGCCGCCAACTTTGATCCGCCAGCACCCTCCTCCCCGCCAAAATACGTATGAGATACATGTCCCACCCATGGACAAGAGAGTGTCTAAGGAGTATCCAAACATGAAAAGAAACATCGAACTAGCCGAGCGGGGGATCTCGATGACGGTTTACATATATTATTTTGAGAAGCCCTCCGGGCTGAGGCTTCTCGGCAACTTATGATCTACGGATCGCAGCCGCCGGATTTCGCTCCGCCTAGCCCCCAGCTATGCCAAGCATGACACGGCTATATGGCTACCATTGGCCACCACGAGGAGGTGGGGTTGAATGCCGACGGGCCTACAAGCACACCGTGGGCCATGCCGACCTGGAATCCATAATGACGGGGTAGCCCTCCGGGATGTGCACGTCACTGTCTGACGTTGCCGACACGATGGCCGTGTGGAAGCACAACGGGCCGACTATGCTGCGCAGCTTGCTACCTTTTTTCCACAGGGTCTCCGTTACCTCCACAATAAACGGAGGAAGAAGAGTACAATGTCGCCGTTGTCCGTCAATCGCGCCCAATTGAAGCTCCCTCGCCTCTTATATTGCTCCACGCGCGCCTGCGCTCGCTCTGCGCGAGTCCGGCTTTTCATTTCCAGGACCCTCGGCGGATCACCGTGCTTATCGTGAAAGGATACACATGAAGTAATACCTTCCATTCGGGTGGTTACATACTTCACTCGACGCTTGCTTACGGTGGATCTGACTGTTATTTTCCTCCACAACCATGGCTTGACGTCGCAAAAGGCTGACACAAGGTCAATACGGACGTTCTTGAAGGTCCCCGTCGCGGTTGTGCGTCCACCTTGTGGGATTTGCGAGTTGCAACGCTTGCAAAGCGTATAAGCCACAGCCGATACCAAAACGTTCCCGTCGACAGTTGCTACTTTTTCCAAATCGGTTGACCTGCCGCATTGACGACAATAATCTGCGGCGGTAGGTTGGTTGGCGGCCGTGGTAAAAAACACTGTACGCAGTTTTCGCGCCGTGCCATGTGCCCACAGCACGCAGCCGCCTCGGCGCATTTTCACAAACTGCACTTGTCAAAATGAGCGTAAAGCATGAATGAATGTGTAGGATAAACATAAATATGCTTTGGTGGTCATCTCAGATATACTCTTTCCTACCATTGTGGCCCGTCTTCCGGCAAAAAGAGTAGGTATGTGCTCTCCGATTCATTTCCAAGCAGGCGGAGGTGGGTAACGAGATGGTGGTGAGACGTCAGCGTGCTTACCACACTTGTCCGACAAGAACGGCCTCCGTGCCTCCGTCGCAACGCCAATTGACCATCCACCACCCACAACAACTGCGTATTGGATGATAGATTTGAAGATGTGATGGTTGTGATGAGCAATGCCTATGTTCGCGCTGCACAGTCGCGGCTCGACTGCCCGTAGGGTTAGCGCGCGCGGACAACGGTTTGGTGCCGCGTCGGAAACGTCGCTAGTACCAGTATCCCGGTTAAAGCTAACGCGCACGCTAATACTATACATAAGAACGCCGTGCCTACCTCCGGGGCCGCCGCAGCTGCGCCGCCGGCGGGCGCCCGTCGTGTAATATTACGTCTCTTTCTGAAAGGTGCGGCACGATACTTTCCACTGCGTGCCTTGCAGCCTTGAGTTCCTTCCATGTGATGTGCTATTGCTTGTCCGTTGCTGCCCAAAATCCTTGCGCCTCTTGCCGTTCGTTCAGAATCGCACCCCATTTGCTCCTTGGGATGCCCGTGTGATGTTAAGGTGTTTCGATTGGCTTGTGGATGGATTTTCCGTTGGACTAATTGGGGACTTATGTCCGTCACTCTATGTCTCGTCGCAACTATGGCGTCATGATCCGTACTTAGGCGTAATACTCCTCTCTAGCGGTCGTCTACCATGGAGTGGACCATTCGCGGAGGAAACGCGTGTTGGCGGATTGGAATCGCCAAAAAATGTTTCTAGCTAGTGAGCTTGCCATGCGTTTCTTGGCCTTGCGTCCGATACCCTGCTTGGCCTATCATGAGAGCTTTTGTAGTCTACTCTCCGGTGCGTAGAAAATACTGATGACGTATCGATACAGATGCCAAGGCGATTCTCCGACTTGGGTGGGCTGGCAGATTTCCTAGGATGGGCGACGTGGGAGTTCCATCCGGTCGCGTATAGGCAGGCCAATCGGTCGCACAAGGTGAGCTCTTCCGCTTTTGTGCTCGGGAAGACCTAAAAGTTGTCGACACGTGACTGAATTCGTACTGCTCTCCATCTCGTTCGCCGTAGAAAATTCCGGTTGATGGTACTTGGTTCTTGTAGTTGGAGCGCCATCTTAGGGGCTGGTAGTTGGTTGACGAAGATAACCTTACTAAAAGTAAACTGGTGAGAGGGGCCAACTCATAGCGAACCCCGCCTTTAATCGGTATAGGTTTCCTTTCATGTTAATACCAAGTAGTCCCGGTCGGTTGGGTCGAGCGCGTAGGACCCATCCTTGAGGTCGAAACCGAATATTTAGCGTTCCTTGCGTGTAAGGTACTTAACTGATTATAGGGTCTCCATCTTCAGGCGCTTGTGAACGCAAAACTTGTTTATGTGACGTAACTCGCAGATTAGGCGCCACTGGGCTTCCTTTGCTTTTTGGGGCCGAGATTGAAACGAGAGACGTCATTGCCATAGTAAGACGGTTTCAAGGCTCCGTCCTGCACGTGTTGAAGAAGTATAGTTGGACGGACGTGGCGTAAAGTATTGAAACTTCTAGGTTGAGTTTGGGGGTGGGCGGTTGAGTCGAAAGCGAATGCCTACTCCCTCCCGTATCCACCGTGTGATTTACAAGCTCGCGCTATTTTTCACTCACTCGCGCTAGCTCCGACGCACACGATGTCGCATATAGTCCGAGCCGGTTTCGCAGGAAGCGGTGCCGCCGCGAGGCACCCCATCACTCCTCCGGGTTTGGCTGGGGCTTCTACTGATGTGGGCGCATGCTGTCGTATTCTCGCTTTTTCTTCTTGTCCTTGTCCATTTGACCGTTCTCTTTGTTGATGCCCTTGCCCGGCTGCGGTCGCTCGGGGTTGTCCGCTTCTCTTTTACCGGGGCCGAGTTGTTTGAACATCTAGGCGGCTTGAGTTCTTGCGACATCGTGGCGATTTATTTCGCGAACCTTATGCCTTCTCTGACTACCAACAGCCCGTCGACGGCGTTAATGCTACGGTCGGAGGCGGTGGTGTCAAAGAAACGGGATTAGATAGGGGCGCTCAGCGGTGCGCTCTTCGCCGGAGAGTTCTCCCACCACTTGAACCTGCGGATGTAGTTGAGTCATGCCTCGAAGGCTTGCGTGATAGCCTTGCTTGTCCGTATAATCGCACTGTGAATATCGGATCCGTTCGCTTTCTCCGCGTCCGTATATATAGTCGAACGATACGAATCCTTGCCATAGCTGTTTCAAGCGCCGCCCCCGCGGCCGAAGAGTTAACACCATAGCATGCTAGGTGTCGATACTCGTCGCGGGATGAATTGCGCTTTTTCATTGTTAGAAACGTAAGGGACTGGATCCGCCACTTTTTTGTTGGGTTCGGATCCATGAGTACTTGATTTTTTAGGATCCGGAACTAGTGAGTACCTGTAAAAAAGGGATCCGGATCCCGCGATTACCTGTGATTCTAGGGTTCGGATCCCGCGATTACCTGTGATTCTAGGGTTCGGACCCCGCGATTACATGTGATTCTGGGGTCAAGATCCCGTGATTACTTGTGATTCTAGGGTTCGGATCCAGCGATTACCTGTGATTCTAGGGTTCGGATCCAGCGAGTACCTGTGTTTTCGGTTCCGGAACCGAGTACATGAGTACTTCTAATTTTTTGGTTCCGTTGGATTCGTTGGGTTCGCCATTCCAACAAGTACTCGAAGTACTCATGCAAATTGATACAAATTGCGCATTTTTGGGGTAAATTTGTACAGCAAATTCAATTTTTACATCTCTACTAGTTCTATGCGTATGCTCATGCTTGGATCCCATACATTAGATTTTGACTGAGGTATCCTGAACACCCTATCTGAATTCCCAACAAGCTCCTCTTATGTACGTTGGATAGCCGTCGATGACAAGCTCTTCCCTAATCTAGACGGTCTACTACTTCCCGCTTGCCCCGCCATTGTTGCTAACTATGATAGGAGTTGGATGTGGACGGGCAGATTATTGTGGATTTCAAGCGCGTACGCACCGTTTAACGGGCCCTTGGGTGGGCTACAATCGATTCAAGGCTGCGGAATGACAACAATCAGGGCTATTGAACCAATCCTAGACATACACCTCAGCAAATTTGCATTGCCAAATACCTCCCAATAAAACAGCGTGTCGCTTCGGGCCACCACCGAATCGTGAGATACTCGGAATCGTAAGTTCTGATTAGGTATCGCGATTCCACATCGTTTTGCGAGGATGAGGTACTCGCGTTTACCGCGGATCCATTTAAGTACGATGAATACCGGATCCAACGATTACTTACAATAACTGGTACCGGATCCTACGATTACTTACAATAACTGGTACCGGATCCAACGATTACTTACAATAACTGGTACCGGATCCAACGATTACATGTGATTCTAGGGTTCGGATCCCGCGATTACCTACCGAACCTAGGGTTCGGATCCAGCGATTACATGTGATTCTAGGGTCCGGATCCCGCGATTACCTGTGATTCTAGGGTCCGGACCCACGAGACCGAGTCCGAATCCGAGTAGTCTCGGGAATTCGCGGAGCCGTAGGATCCGGATCCAGTCCCTGAGAAACGTGTCTACCTCGTCGTGTTGAGGTGCCCAAAGTCCTGGTATTGTAAGGTTTACAAGTGGTAAAACGTCGCTAAACGCTCTAATTGACATGCCGATGTAGTCGCGCGGGTCGATGAACGCGTGCTTGGATGTAAAAGCAGTGGCATGAGTGGAATGATCGTTCACGCCCCCACTTTTAGATGCCGCGTCGGCGGCTACACATGGAATGGTTTGGTGCTTATGGGCTTGTCGCGTTGCCGTCCACCCTCATAAGCATTTGGTCCACATGATTACACACGTTTTTGAACTGCGATGGAGAGAGTGACACCTCGGTGTTACCACTGTCGTCCTCCGTAGGGTACATGAGGTTAGAAATATTGCTTACCATAATTGCCTTGTTGAAAGTAGTAGAATGAGCCACCACGTGTGCTAGTAGAGATCTTCATCTTGCTAAACTACTGGAGCCTAGATGCGTTGCAACTCGCACAATGGCATAAGATGGACGACTTGCGTGTGTCGGCGTGTCATCTAGTCGTATATTTATGACAGTGATTTTGTTATTTAAACATCCGAAATCTAGCGGTAAAAATCCGTAGTACGGGGCTAGCACACTGCTGGTGGATATGCGGAACGCCGCAAATTGCGCGGGTACCCCCGATACGTTGGACTTACGTAAACTTGTACGGTTGTTCGAAAGTTGGCAATTTGGTGAATTACAAAGAAGTCGAACACTCTGGGGGAAAAAAACGACACACTTTACACTATCACTATGGTACATATAGCGGCATGTGCGGATCACGCCACATCCCCAATCTCAATGTAAGTGCCCCGGTAAAGCACACGCCCGGGGAGTTCTCCCACCACATCCCTCGCGTACCTCGCAACACATATTCTCGTTGGAAAACAAAAGCACACTATTGCCGCGCCTACCGCCTTGTTGAGCATCATATTGTCATTCTTGTGCCCATGCTTTGGCCCATATAAGCAAAATGCAAGCCCGTAAGGCAACATCAAAGCTTGATGCATGTTTTTGCTTACGGTTAGGGTACATAGCTCACTGCCCTATCACCGGCTTATTTGCTATAGCGCGGACGGTGCAGTCGATGAAGGCCACGATATCGTTTTGTCGCAGGCCTCCCTTGCGCCGTATCGCATAAGCATTTGCCGGAAGATGATCCTTGGAAAGACTTGCTCCCACCTTCCTACCCGTTATACATTAAGCCACTCGCACATGTTACGATGTGCGAGACTAGTCGAGAGATCAAATTGAACGAGAGAGCTCAATGAGAGACACTTCCGGAGTTCCCTAGCTGTGCGATTAAATATAACAAACCAATCATGGCGTCGAAGTGATGTCAACTGTCGTTGCTTATCATTTTGTCCGGAACGCGCAACGCCCGCTTGATACACAAGAATTGGTCCGGGCGGCAGCGATACACCGACCGGAAGATACTCTCGTGGATGGCCACGCTCTCAAAATCAATACGGTTTCAAGGCCGTTGTGTTTGCCAACTTTGAGGAGGCCATGGAATTCTCCCTCAACTTGATGAGGTTTTAAAGCATGCTCACCTAATGCTCACGTAAGAATCGCGTGAGTACGCTTTAAAGCACAAAAACCGAATAAAACGCCCGCAGCGCGTCCCCGCTAGGCGACACTTTCGTAGTTATGCCCGTCACACGACTCGGGAAGTAGGAAGCAGAGTTCCGGGCAATAGGATGTTTTGTTCCCTCGCTGCCACGTGTGTCCGTCTTGACGGAAAGCGGTAGAATATATCACGGCGACGATGGCGGGGCAAGTGTGGAGCAATGGCGTGGAGCAATGGAGCAAGTGAGAAACATAATTCCCGGTTTTTGTAAAATATTGGCAATGGTACCCGGGGCCCGCATTCCGCCTTAGACACTTTGTTACAGAACCTGCGACTACGTGGCGCTGGATGCACGCCGATACATTATGGTGGATTGAACTCTATATGTACGGGTGTTCCAATCGGGTAATTTACACTTCAATTTACAATCGCTAGCTCTCTCTATTTCTTGGCGACGCCCTACTATTTTCGCTCCCAATATAATTTGAAGCTCTATAATCCCAATAATAATCATACCATTATTATTTAAAAAACGATTAGAAAAAAATAAGGACATTTATATAGAGAATAATATATGTAGTCGCTTTAGCTTAGACTAATCGCGATACATATAGGTATCCGTCTATAATGTTTGAAAGCCTCAAAAGTTGTGTTGCGATTCACCATTTATATTCGGCATCACATCCCGTGACGAGCACAAACTTGAGTCCTCGCCGCCAAACATCTCTACACAATGTGTCGCAACCGACCTGCCTTCGACATGCGGCTTAACGATCGGGACGCGTTCGATTGTGAAAATGCACGTAGTTATGCAATCCAACTGCCGTTGAGCAATCTCTATTGGGTTGAAGGGAACGACGATGTTAAAATAATAATGTTTTGTCATTCGATAAGCAACCAACCGACGGCATACTGGCTGTGAAACATATGTGACACTTTGCTTACAGAACAAACTGCATAACGATTAATCATGGCTAATGCAGAAAATATGCGCGGCAGCGCTACAACTTGCAATGTAGATGAATATATTTGAAAAGATAAAATAAAAACTGACTTGTCTCCTTCATCCATTCCTAAGTAGCCCAACCTAGCTCACCTTTAGTCTTGAAGTGTCACGCGTCCCTCGGGAGCTCGTCTCACGTGACGTGATGACCGTCGCCTCGGGCAAGTGTGATCCGGTGCGTCTTGGTGCTTAGTTAATCTCGCCAATAAACATGCTATTATTGTACTAGGACTTGACACAATACAATTGATTGTGCAATTGCGTCTGTACACTTCCTCGTAGTGTGCAAAATGCAACTAATAGCGATGCGTACGAGTTCTACATGTACTGCATTAAAACACCACTCCCAACAAATGCATTGTAGACAAAGAAAACGGGTACATGCATTGATCCTTCGTGAACGGCTCGCCCTTATTTACGTGAGGACCTACTCATACTCATCTTTCCACCACTGTCTGGCTAAGATTAGAGCGCACATAAGCTAAGTCTATTCGCCTTCTAGGACATAAATACGTAGGACGCGTATACATCGACAAGTGCCCATATTTTCCATAGAGAAACTGCAAGGTCGTGAAGAAAATCTCAACAAGACATTTACATCAAATAGTACGCGACGCTCCGTCAAGTTAGCCGTCCTTTGTCCCCGATGGCCGGAAAACAACGTTGATACACTCCTTACACTCATGGGCAAACGCCAATGATTCACACAACTACAGACGATACTTCTCGAAGACACCCGCTCCCTTATCACCCTCCGCATGCATGCATCACCCTCCCTTATCACGGAGAACATGATGCGAAAACATTCCTCGAAATGACATGCACCAAAGCTCTAGTTAATTTACTTCCGATATTTCCATTGCCTCATCATGGGCATCTACAGAAAAGTGTGTCCCCTCACTCCATTACGTTGGGCTTATATAGGCCTAGCTAGCTCTCCCCTATCTTCGCATGCTCGTCGTGCCTTCATTCCGTTACAGTACTCGCGTTTTGGTCATCAATAGCCATGCGAAGTAGCCACAACTATGCATCGAAAATTTTGCAAGAGCGTCTTGAAACATGTTACGCCGAATGTGCGTATTGTACGTACCGAGAGGTAGTGGTAGTAAAATACAACGGACATAGTCCTCGAGCTTAACACACGCGAATGTAAGCGCGCAGCACATTCCATCTGTGGAAAAGTACGGTATATGAAGTAACGAGCACATGTACAATGTCATGTAACATATTGTAACATAACAACACTCTTCACACGACGGAGTAGCTTGCGAGGTCTAGACCCGGCTAGCAAGACTCTAATACATGCTTTTGATGCGTGGGAGAGTACGGAGATTCCACATATATGTGATGTTGATGAATGGCGCAAATTGTTTCCATTTTGGTACGATGATGATCGACGGGTTTTGGAGTTGTCTTCACTTTATTGGTACGGGGATCATCGACGGGTTTCGAAATTGTTTTCACTTTGGTACGAGGATGATGGAGAGGCGTTCGCAGGCGTTCCCGTTTCCGCGGCATGGCCCGTTAAGCGGTAAATGGACCGTGTGGATTTTGCACACGCTTTCTGCTAGGAACGGGAGATTCAAATGGGTAGTACACCGATTAGGGAAATTGTGTGTGTCCGGCGCGGATAAAAACGCATGGCAGGTTGGCGACATGGAGCATGAGATCTATTGTGCACGCACTAGGTGCGTGGGACCTCGTTACCTAACGACCCCCCCCCCCCCCCCCCCCCCTGCGATTTGTATTGTGACTTTTGCGGAAATTAGAAAAACAAAAATCAAATGGTTACCCTTCCAATATTTCCCGTCGTAGTGGAGTTCATCATCGGTGGGAGTGGCTTAAGCATAGTTTCCATTTTATCATACTCTCCGGCGTCGTCGTGCGGTCCCTTCAACGTCCAACCCCCCCCCCCCCCCCCCCCCCCCACCTCCCGCGCGCACCTTGAAATGGTGCTATCATGCCATTTCCCATACTTATGAAGTATGCTTTCTTAATTTTAGTTAGTGCCGTCTAGCTTATTTTCACCATATGACATTCACCATCTTCCTCTTCCAAGTTCAAACGATCCTCATGGGGCATCCTTGGACTCTTCATGTCATCGTCGAAAGCTGTCCGCGCTTGTGCCGCGCTCCGCTCATGGGGTCATGGCAAGTTGAGTATTTATTGCGTGTAGGATATTATTGGATTTCCACCGTCTGTCTTGTGTGTATTGTGGTTGGGTTTCATGACACTGATTCCACTCTTTTTCTCCGCCGACTTGCAACGTTTCTTCCCTCCCACGCGTAGCCATATTATGTGCTAGCGATATAGGCATGTAATCAATATGCTTACATCTCCGCATAAATATATATATGAGAAGAATCAAAATCCTGCTCAGCAACCCATCTCACATACAGACGCCTTAGCGCCGCCCGAACATTGTAGAGACTGCAATATTCTCTGAAAGATGCGCGGCCGTCTCAAAACGGTGCTGCGATACACAAATCCGTCGGTGTTGCTTGGTCTTGCTTCGCGACATCGCAGTGTTTGCGTTTGTGAGTCTCAGCGACATGCGTGTGGCCGCTGCACTCTGTTCCGTGTCATCAAGTCCGCCTGTATTCTCCGTCCCGGTTCGTCGTACAAGTACAGGCACAGCCCCGCGACGGACCCTGTCGTTGGCGGGTCGTCGTCGCACGGAAAGAAGGATGCAGTCCCAACGGCCGACTGTGGTGGGTGCAGGCCAAGACACCCACGTCCGGGACGTCTTGGAGACATATGTCGCGAGCTACGCCGACCCAGAGGATGCGGCGGCGGTGACTGATCTGCTCAACCAATACTCGATGGATCAGTTCGGCAACAGCGAGCCGCTTCCGGAGAAGGTTTTAACTAAACTGGTACGCGGTCACTGCATGCCTCTGTGTCGCCAATAATTTCATAGCATCTATAGTTCCATGTATCACATGCCGCTGACATGTTTCATTACTGATTTTTCACGTTCGCGCTTCCATCCATACTTCGCATCCAACACTAATATCAAAACAGCTTGAGATAGCGATGTCCAAAAATTTGAATACCCGTACTTAAATGCAAGCAGCGTAACTAAGGTTGTAGGTTGGTTCTGACTGTGGGCGTGGGTCGGCTTACAAATTCATGGTGGCGGTGTTGTGGTGCTGTCCCTGGGGCAGACTTCGGAGCTCGACCGCGTTCCTGGCGCCTTCAGTGTACTCGCCCGCGTAGATGGGCAGCCAGCCGGCCTGATCAACTGCTTTCAGGGTTTTTCCACTTTCAAGTGCGCCCCGCTTCTCAACATCCACGACTGCTTTGTGACACCGGCGCACCGTCGTAAGGGGGTCACCCAGGCGATGCTCGCCCAAGTGGAGTCGGTGGCCAGAGACCGTGGGTGCTGCAAGGTAACGCTGGAGGTTCTGCCGAGCAATGAGCCCGCTATAGGATCGTACACAAAGTTCGGGTTCGGCGGCTACGAGCTGGACCCCGAGCTGGGACAAGCGCTGTTTTGGGAGAAGAAACTCACATAGTATGTTGGTATTGGATCTTCAGTTCCATAGCAGCAACCTTGAGTTGGAGCTGTGTTCCACCCTCTGCGCCCCACCGTGCGCCAGTTCCTTTTCGAGATATTTATGAAGCGGTATTTGCGATTCAAGACATTTCGTCACATATATATTGCCTATGATTGGCCGTCTGGCCGTCGGCCGGATGAAATTGCTTTTCTGATATATTTAAATTGTAGCGAAAAATAAATGCATATGTATAAAACCACGAAAGGAGTGGGCTCGTCATCCACTTCGTCCAGGTCGATACGGGTACTAATACTCTGGAACTTGAATACTGGTTAGCCCCCCCTGCATGCTCTGCGAGTAGAGCATGGAACCCTAAACGTGATAATAAGATACCCCGATAACGCTTTCTAAAGTAGGACCAGCGACGTACATGCAGTCTTCCCACAAAGTCCGTCATTAGTGGCACGCATTTCACTACCCGCCACGCACCGCCGCAATGGCCATGCAACTCAATTGAGGGGTACAACTATGAGGTGCGAACAACACAACACGGCGTGTTCTCCATTGACTTGACAAACACCTCTATCGTCGCGCCCCGACTATTATGTGCCCACACGGTAGATTTGAGGCCCATCTTCGACGGCCCGGAACTCGTGCAATCGTGCACGTGCAAGGTATGCATAGCTATATGAGTAGCTCGGTACACGTAGTGACACGACAATCAAGGAGAAAACTCAACACTGGGGTCTAAGCGTGTTTGCACAATTGCACTACTAGTATCCGCCGAGTGTGTTGCGCCCGGCCACCTAGAGGGTCAGTCTCCGCATCAAACATCGATGTATTCATGTGATCATGATGCATTTGCCGCATCATCCGCATCAATGCGTCCATGAATTAGTGTCCTATTCAATCAATGTATCCCGGAATTAATAATGCCTGATTATTATTATCTAATCAATGCGTACATGAGTTAGTGCCCTATTTAATCCGTGCATCCATGAAGTAGTGTCCTCATTAATCGATGCACCCATGAATTAGTTATGTACTAAAGCCTTTATTCCAATAAGAAAATGGTACACGGCTCGCGAGCCCTGTACCAAAAATATCCCTTTTACTGGTATTCCGATTACGGTACACGGCTCGCGAGCCGTGTACCGGCCAAATAGGAACACGGCTCTGAGGAAAAGGAACACGGCTTGAGCCTCAAGCCGTGTTCCTCTTCGCCAGAGCCGTGTACCGGGAGGAGGTACACGGCTCTAGAAACTAGTACATTATACAGTATATCCCGTTCTTTGCGTCGCGCGGGGCTATTCCCCCCTGTAGCGGCAGTATAATCGCTACGCAGTATCGCTACGCAGTATCCCACCACCTACAGCCCCGTCTAGCATCGCTAGCACAGTCCGCCCGTTATACCTCGGGGAAAACGTTCCGAAGAGGGGGCCGCGCAAGCCGGAAGCTGGCACTGGACAGAGGCGGAGAAATAAGTTGCATCAAAGTGGCTGGACATCAAGGCGGAAGTTGCGGGCGTGATCTTTGAAGTACCCGCCCGCCTTGCCCACCTCCCCGACTTGTCACAACCCGACACGCGAACTTTTATATTTGACTCTACCCCACCCGCTTTAGGTTGCTGGCGAGTTCTTGGACGGTGAAGGGAACCCCCCCTCTATCTTGGTCGGGAGCAAGTGGTCGACAGGTGGTCGGGAGGGCGTGACGGTAGCGGAGAGCGCTTGGGATGCACTAGGCCGGGCAAGTTCCCTGTACCAATCCGGCCCGCAGGAACGGAGACTGCCTTCGAGGAGCGCGGGATTAAATAAAAAAAAGTGCTGCAGGACGGAGACGGCTCTAGTAGGATGGAGTTCCGGCGAGTGGGCGCGTAGGCGATTTTCGCAAGCGTCTAATACAAAAATAGCGGTTGTTGTGAGGGGGTAGAGCTTGAGTGTACGCCACCGCAAAGACACAACAGGATCACGAACCTTAAGCTGTAAAAAACTGTGTCGTTATGCTTATGTTTGGGAAGCTGATGCAAGACACACACACACACACACGCACACACACACACACACACACACACACACACACACACACACACACACACACACACACACACACACACACAGGCGCGCGCGCGTGCGCGCACAGGCACACTTCATCTACTTGCGCAGCTGCTGTTTTTCTTTATCAGTTTATGCTTCTACTTCAACATCTGTTATAGCTGCTGCTGCTGTTGTTGCTATTGATGCACACAGAGACACACATACACACACACAACGAGAGAGAAAGAGAAAGAGTTACATGCAAGACACACACACACACACGCGCGCGCGCGTGGGCGCGCACAGGCACACTTCTTCTACTTGTGCAGCTGCTGTTTTTCTTTATAAGTTTATGCTTCTACTTCAACATTTGTTATAGCTGCTGCTGCTGTTGTTGCTATTGATGCACACAAAGACACACATACACACACACAACGAGAGAGAAAGAGAAAGAGTTACATGCAAGACACACACACACACACGCGCGCGCGCGTGGGCGCGCACAGGCACACTTCTTCTACTTGTGCAGCTGCTGTTTTTCTTTATAAGTTTATGCTTCTACTTCAACATTTGTTATAGCTGCTGCTGTTGTTGATGTTATTGATGCACACAAAGACACACATACACACACGCAACGAGAGAGAGAGAGAGAGAGAGAGACAGAGTTACATGCAAGACACACACACACACACGCAGAGACGCACACACACACACAGGCACACTTATTTTGCTTGTGTAGCTATCGTTTTTATTTACTATTTTATGCTTCTACTTCAACATCTATTATTGCTGCTGCCATTGTTGCTGCTGTTGATGCACACATGCACACATGCGCGCGCGCGCACACACACACATACACACACACAAATACACACACAGCGAGAGAGAGAAAGAGAGAGAGTTACATGCACACACACAAACATACCTTGAAAGAAAGAGAGAGAGCCACACACACACACAAACACACACACACACACACACACACGCGCGCGCGCGCCTGTGCGCGCAGACACACTTCTTTGACTTGTGTAGCTATCGTTTTTATTTACTAGTTTATGCTTCTTCTTCAACAGCTGTTAATGCTGCTGCTGTTGTTGATGCACACAGAGACATGCATACACACCCGCGCGCACACACACACACATAAATACACACAAAAAGAGAGAGAGAGAGAGAGAGAGAGAGAGAGAGAGAGAGAGAGAGAGAGAGAGAGAGAGAGAGAGAGAGAGAGAGAGAGAGAGAGAGGGGCACACAGAGACCCCCCCCCCCCCCCCACACACACACACAAACACACACGCAATCGGGCTCTCGCAACAACGGTTGCCTGATGAGCTGGCAATACGTAGGCGCGCTCGTGCACGGGAAAACGACTGTTTCGAATGCACAGTTCGCGCAGAAAGAATGGTTACATGTAAGTTGTTAAGCACAGCTAGACGGCAGTCTATTTCGGGTCCTACGGGTTACGCGGTTGTACGCCGGAAGACGCATCACGCATCCACTTATATATCTATGTAGGTCTGACCGTGTGACTGTACTATGTGTGCGGGAGGGTGCGTGCGCGTATGTGTTGTGACCTTATGCGTGCGTGTGTGTGTGATCGCGTGTGTGTGACCGGGTGCATATGTATGCGCGCGTCTGTGTGTGGCCGTGCGTGTGTGTTTACTTGCACCAGTACGCTGAGGTTGCGCTCCCGGCGGAGGGGTCCGTACCCATCACCACATCTGGCGCGGGCGGAACGGCATTCACGAGTGCCGCCAAGCCGAAAATCAAGGCCACGGCCCATACAAGTGTGATGCGCCTCGGATCCAGCATCGTGGAACGGGCGCGGGTGCGGTAAGGTGTTGGTGAGAGAGTTTGTTCTGGCGCGATGATTGCGCAGAAAAGGCCGTAGGATAATAAGCCCGATATAAAGCCCGTATGTACTGCGGTCCGAGCCGTGTACCGGCCTAATTGGAATACCAGAAAGCGCGAGGAACACGGCTCGTGTTTTTTTCGTCCCGCGAGCCGTGTACCGGCCGAGCCGTGTTCCTACGAGCCGTGTACTTTTTTCTTATTGGAATAAAGGCTTAAGACGATGCGCAACGCATTACCTGTGCAATTCGAGGACATCGGCCGCATCGATGCACCCGCCCCTTTAAGATTTATTAAGTAACATTACTTTAGAAGCTAAGAAGAATACAATCATGCTAAAGAATAGACACGACTACCATTTTGTAATGATCCGGCTCATCATTTCACTTCAGTTGCCCATGTGAGGAGACTAATGTTGATGCATCAATGCATTCGCCCCGCATTACCCGCATCAAAAAACCCAATCGACATCCTTCCGAGACATTCTACCGTCACTAAAAACCGTACTAAATTCCAAAGTATTAATGAAACGTAACAAAGGGACGGGGTGGGCGCTCGAATGACCTTACGCCTTGGCCGTCTCAGCTCCGGGCTTGGCCACCCCATGAGCGTCTGACGGGTGGAACCCGGATTTGTTGAACAACATGGTACATCTACCTCTTCCCAACCGAGCCTACCTCACCTACTAGGTGGATACGCAGACATAACAAACCGTACACACTCAAAGGTGCTATCCTAT
This sequence comes from Tetraselmis chui, assembly GCA_026401115.1. Lineage (NCBI taxonomy): Eukaryota > Viridiplantae > Chlorophyta > Chlorodendrophyceae > Chlorodendrales > Chlorodendraceae > Tetraselmis > Tetraselmis chui. The sequence goes on from JAPMLY010000990.1 coordinate 19,740, forward strand.
TTATTTTGAATCTCGTCACAGTGATAGCTTTAGCGCCACCGCATTCAAACTCGATACGAGACACACTCCAAGTACTACAACACTCTCCGAAACAACAAAACTTAAAAATAACTAAAAATAACCATATGCGCGCACTCCCATGCGCCCGTCTCAACGTCCAGACGCTCACGTCCGCCTCCTACCAAACCGAGGTCCGCCGCCTAACAAACATATCAACAATGGCATGGTCGCGACCAACCAACTCGCGTACCACACTGCAAACCGAATTCAAACCCACTACGAAACACCCACTGCCAGCTCGCGTACCACACTGCAAACCGAATCGTACACTACTTTTCGATATTTGTTTCGACCCTACTTCTCCCCCACACATGTCCCCCGGCGAAGGCGTGGTACCACGTTTTGTCCGGCCGGTAGGGGGCGATGGCGGTCGCTTGGGCTTGCGATTGAGCCCGCTTGGCGGCGAGCTGCGGTAGGGCGGTCCAGGGAGGGTTGCAGTAGTTGTTTTCGCGACGCCAAGCAGCGTCGGGAAGGTGTAAGCAATCGACGTCCTCGCATTGTGGGTCTCTCCACCGGGCGTTGAACCGCGGTAGTTGGGCGTTGAGCATGGAGGCGAAACGGTCGATCGTATGCGGACCCCACCGTTCTTGAAGGTGTTTGAAAACCAGGGGGTTAAGTTGCTTGTACTCGGTGTCCAGCTCGCGGCTTAGAGTGTCCGCCCACACGTTGGCGGCCGAACGAATGTAGCGCGGGCGGATGTGGATGTCGTTGGTGTCGAGCAAGTACCACAAGCGCCATAGCTCGGTCATCATGACGGGCGACCGGGAGGTTAGCTTAGTTAGGGCGGCGACCACCGCTGCGTTGTCCTCGTGTAGGAGAACTTGCCGGCCCTTGAGTTGCGGGAGAAATCATTTGACCGCGTGTCGAACCGCGCGAAGCTCCTTCCATGTGATGTGTTGTAGACGGTCGGGAGCGTCCCAAAAGCTGCGTGCTTGGTAGTTGGAGTCGTCGTTCAGCACGACTCCCCATCCGTAGTCGCTGGAATCGGCGTGGAGGTAGGCGGTATCGATAGGCTTGTAGATTGACCGACCGTTGTGTTGGGTGGGCACTGTGCGCCACCATTCGAAGTCGCGTCGTAGCTGGTGGGTGAGGCGCACGCGTCCCCCCCAACCAGTCCGTGTGGCTGACACGTTGTGGAGTTCGCGTAAAAAGAACCGTGCGGGCGCGATGGCGAGGTAGAGGAACTGAGCTTTTCCCGCGAAGGCCGCTAGTTGGCGAGTGGGCAGCCATCGGGCGTTCGAAGCCGCTCGGCCGATAAGGGATGAAGCGTGTTGCGCGAGCTGTTGTAGCTTTGCGGGTCAGCGGGTGGGGCGCGAAACATACCGAGTTCTAAATCCACCGTTAAGCCCAAGTGGTCGCCGACTTGCGTCGGAGTCCACACGCCTTTCTTGGGGTTGCGCTAGAGGCCTAAGGTGTCCAGCATGGTGTCGTCGCGTTGGCGAAGGAGAAGGGCGTCTTGGTAGGAGTCGGCCAAGAAAAGGAAATCTTCCATGTAGGGGAGGAGTCTCGTATCGCGCCATCGAGCGTTCCGAAGAAAACGTTTTGACGGGCGCGCGCGGTTTGGTGTAGACGCCGGCGTAGGAGGCGGTGGGCGACGTAGATGGTTCGTAAACACTTGCGTTAGCTTGCAAAAGTAGTACGCTGAGCCGGACCAGCCCATCGGAAGGCAAGCGAGGCGTCACATGGTGCCGCGGTAGTTGACCGTGAAGTAGTCGCGGTCTCCCTCCCGGATGCCAAGGGTGTAGTACCCATCGGTGAGGACGAGAGACACGAAGTAATCGCCGGGACGTGATAGGTGACGGAGGTGCTTGAGCGTCTCGCAAGTCATGTTGAACGTTGAGCAGTAGCGATTGAGTTCTCGAAGGTCGATAATCAAGCGCCATTGGTTGCAGATGGGCCCAATTGGGCACTAGAAACATCCGGGACACGAAGCGAGGGTTGTCCGAGCGCTCCCACGCTCCGCGAGCTTTGAAGCGTGGAAGTTTCGAGTTAAGAAACTCGAGTTGGGCTGGTGTTGCGTCAAGCATAGAGATGCCGTGGTTGAAGGGCTTTGGGCGTACGCCACGCTTGAACTTGACGCGAAACCCATGGCGGATCCAACTTAGGACTTGGCCGCTCGCGCCGATGCGCTCCCACTCCCGCCATCTTCGACGCACGCGGTGGCGCATGAAGGAAGATGTCGGGGAGCAGGAATCGGCGCGGCGGGCCACACCATCATTTCTTGGGCGGGGGTTTAGCCGGGTCGGTCGGCTTGGCGATGGGGGTGGCGCGGGCTGTTTTTGCTGATGTTGTCGCGGCCTTGCGTTTGTCGGCGGCGGCCTTGCGGGCTCTGGCGTCGGGGCCCGTGGGTTTGTCCGGTGTCATCTTCGCGAATGCGGCGCCGGCTGCCGCCTTGCTGGCGGCATGAAGGCTGCCTTTAGGAGTGCGGTCGACTATCTCTTGGCGTAGCGCATCCAATGGTCCGGAGACCAAGGTAGAGCGGGGGCGACAGAAGCGCTCATGGGCCAGTTCGGCAAACACGCGGTCCGCATCCGTGCTCGCTTGTCCGCCCTTGGTGAGGCGGAGGAAGCCCAATCGAGTACGGGCGGCCTCCTCCGTCGCTGTGTGGGTGCGATGACCCGCTCTAATAAGGGCAATCGCTGCCGCGTGCTCTGCCGATAGAGGTGGGCCGTGCGACAGCGTGTCCAGAGCCTCGCTAATTGCCGCGTTGGCGCAACTGTCGAAGAAGGCATAACAACCGATGTGCAGGTACTCGTCGTAGGCTGATTGGGTGCGCTTGTCGCTGAGAGCACGGGCGGTATCGTCTCTGAGTGTCCATAGACGTGGCTCCTCTACGTCGCGTGGGGGACGCTCGAGGCCGGCCGGGATGACCTCGCCGTAGTAGGCGAAGTCGACGAATTCGGACGCGGAGGGTTCGGGTTCGTCGTCAAGCATGTCGATAGGTGGCTCATGGGCCGCCTTACCACCCTCCGTCGTTAGGGTCGCGTCTGCGGGAATGGACTGTTGTTGATCGGTAGTAGCATGTGTGGATGTCGTCTGCTGGAGCAATGCGAGTAAGGCAGCGTTAGCCGCCAAAAACTGCTCAGTAATCGTCCGTTGTTCCGACGCCAAAACTGCCGTGCGGATCTGTTCGGCTGTGCGTTGTTCGATCGAGGTAGCGTGAGGGTCGGCCGCTGCGGCGGACGTAGACTGCTCAGGCTGCATGATGCGTAAATGTGTAGCTGAACGAGGGGAAGTCTCGCGTGACGCTCGAGTGCGCATGGGACGATGGTAAATTGACACCCTGCTCGACTACTAGAGTCGAGACTTCATTCGCGCGAAGCCTAGATTGGATGAGCGCGAAAGCATAGAGTGCCTATGCTCGTGGCTAGCTGCGGCTTATAAGGCGCGGGCAAGCTAGAGTTGACCGTTGGGGAAGTCGTTGGTCGTTGGTTGCGTCTAACTGTCAAGGCGAGGTGGTTGCCATGCAGGTGCGACGCGACGCTAATTAAAGGTAACAGTAACCGCTTGTGTTGCTGTCCCGTACACATGGAAGTTGGATATGCAAACCTCTAGATTCAAATCAATCCGACCATAAAACGACGGAAGGAGTGGGCTCGTCATCCACTTTGTCCAGTTCGGTACGGGTACTAGTACTCTGATACTAGCTAGTGTACTTGTTAGTCCCCTCTGCATCGTAGAGCATGGAACCCTAAACCCTAAACGTGATAATTAGATACCCCGATAACGCTTTCTAAAGTAGGACCAGCGACGTACATGCAGTCTTCCCACAAAGTCCGTCACTAGTGGCACGCATTTCACTACCCGCCACGCACCGCCGCAATGGCCATGCAACTCAATTGAGGGGTACAACTATGAGGTGCGAACAACACAACACGGCATGTTCTCCATTGACTTGACAAACACCTCTATCGTCGCGCCCCGACAATTATGGGCCCACACGGTAGATTTGAGGCCCATCTTCGACGGCCCGGAACTCGTGCATGTGCAAGGTATGCATAGCTATATGAGTAGCTCGGTACACGTAGTGACACGACAATCAAGGAGAAAACTCAACACTGGGGTCTAAGCGTGTTTGTACAATTGCACTACTAGTATCCGCCGAGTGTGTTGCGCCCGGCCACCTAGAGGGTCAGTCTCCGCATCAAACATCGATGTATTCATGTGATCATGATGCATTTGCCACATCATCCGCATCAATGCGTCCATGAATTAGTGTCCTATTCAATCAATGTATGAATGTATCCCGGAATTAATAATTCCTTCCCCATCACGCTGATATCTTACCCCTCAACTACACAACTTTATTTGCAGCTGCACCTACTACATGGCATGTCGCGCTGCCCCTTGCCGTGCACGCTCCCTCTCAGTTGGATTCGCCGCTCGCCGACCGCTACGCGGCGTACGCCGACAAATCCCGCTTTGAAACCCCATAACCAACAACATGCACCACCACTCCCCCCACCACATCCTCCCTACCTAAAATTTATGTCGCATGCCGTCCTCCCTATGTCCCTTCGCGATATCCATCGCTCCCTTCCGTCGATGTGCCCCTCCGCCTTTTTATTGCAATGATCGACCACCTCTCCCGCCTTAATCACCGGAAACTCACGCCCGCCCGTGTCACCTCATTGTAGACATTGGCGTGCCCCTTTATTCTCCCCCCTTCTCCACTCACTACGCACTACCCAATTTGATCATCACCACGATAAAGACAATCTTCAGCTGCTTAGGCTCGTCTCGAATTGGTCTACCCAAACAATCATCCGATCGGCCGTCCTCTCGCGTATGTACCCGCCCAAGCACTGTCGACCATGCCTTCGAGACATACGCCAACACACTATTAACACAGCCACGTCAACCTCCCTCCCGCCACACTTTACACCGTGCACATGCACGGATACCGTGCACAAGTACCTTTTCAACTTAAACCTCGCCCATTGCATCCCTACCCCCATCGATGACCTAGACATAGTGGCAAAACTCTCCTTCATGTGGGGCGGACGTTATCAGAAACTCACCTAATATCTACATTATAGCCCAATTCCTCGCCAAGTCGCACTCGAGCTCCTCCTGCAAATAAAAAAATTAACCATCATTGAGGTAGATCCCCACCATTGCCACGGGTCATTCCCGAGCCGGTGGATTAATCGCGCGAACCGTGGACACCCCCTCTGACCCGGACTTCCTAACCAACCTTTCCACATCCTCACATGGTAACACTCTCACTTCGGCCTACTTCACATCACCCACACCTCGGCTACGTGGATCGACTCCCTCCACCACAACCCCCCCCCGCCTGACCTATACGCACGCACTACTGACCGTCTTAACACTTGGAATCCCACACCGCTCCACCCAACCCAATCCCGTTATCACCTTAGTCTTCCCCCCCCCCCCTCTTCAGCATGACTTTGCTTACGAATGGTCATGCGGCACACACGTCCTACTTCACACCTACTACAACCTCACGCCACCTCCCATTAAGGCTAGGGATCAAGTTAATTTTGTCGATGTTGATGGTGATGATATTTTGCCACGTCGATGTTGATGGTATTGATACCTTGGATTGTCGATGTTGATGGTGTTGACAGTTTGGGATGCTGACATCGATGGCAATTTAAGCCGATGTTATCGGCGATGTATCGATATTTGGGACGATGTATCGATACATCGGGCATAAATAATCAAGCTAGCACTACTGTCATCGTGTCGATGTCGATGTCGCAACCTATCACATCGACAAGACGCGACAAGTGGAGACTACCGCGGCGGCTGATGCGCATCACGTGACTACGGCTGTGTCAACGTTATAACCCACGCTGTGTATAATAACGCATTCTTTATTTTATTGTGTTAACTACTGGATTGTCGTCGATAATATTACACGTTCTTTTGTACAATTAGTTTATGTAAAATCCGCGATGCGTACTCGGAAAGGCTAGCAGTGCATGTGAGACATAGGTGTCCTTGTCAGAAATTGCATTTTTTAAAAATCACGGATGGATATACAAATAGCTTTTGTTTTGGAGTGGTACGTGAAGGTCAACGCTGAGTTTTATATTATATCGCTATAGACAAGGATATATGTACGCAATCAAGCTCGGGAAGGCGGCCTATTTACACTTTTGAGGCTCATACTATTGCGGTGGGCAAGAAAAAGAGTTGCCTCGGTAACGACGTGTCATCATTATTAGAAAACAGTTGCTCAGAAATTACAGTTCCTCGGAAGCCTCCCATTGAGCCACGAAACCAAAGACAAGTAACTCGAATTTAAGGTGAGCAGCATAACCCAGTCTTAGACGGCGTAAGCGAAATGTCTTCAATGTCAATCGAAGTACCATCAAGATTAATGGTCGACTGGGCTTGAACATCTTGCTCGGCCTTAGATGGGGCTCGTAAGTTATATGTCACGTAAAGTACCGGAACACATGCCGAGAAGACGTGAACAATTGACGCTCCCCTCGGGTAACGGCACTCGAAGAACATGTTTGTTATTCAACCGGGTAAAATCGTCGAAGGTAACGGTAAGGCCAATTTCCTCGAATAATTCGCGAACGGCAGCGTCAACAAGCTTTTTGTCAAGTAAAACCGAATCGGCAAGAAACAAAGTTTTACCGGTACGGGGTTCACGCTGTAAAACGAGTTTAATGCTAGAGGCTTTGGAACCTCCGACCGGGAGTGCAACCACAACGTAGTTACCACGTCCAACTCGAAGCCATGTCGAATTAATCAATTAGCGTCGAACAAATCAAGCAACGGCGAAAGCTTGCGTGGACCAAAGAGCTCCGAAACGAGTGTGACAATTTGCCTTCCGAGACCTAACCACATACACAAGTATGTTCTGTTTTTAGCTTGTTGATGTAGACATGGTAGACATGCACATGGAGGGAGAGATGAGAAGATGTCCAAGTGTTTAGTGTGATCGAACAAACGAATTGTTATAAATGTTTTGTTACCTCCCTCTACTTCACTAGGCTTAAATAGGATTCGCCTAGTAAGCTTGCACATGCTCTCACTTGGTCTTCCTACTAGTTGCTTGGCTCTCTAACGGTTTCAAACAGACTAGCGACGCGGCTCGTGTGCATTGGGAATCTCGTCTAGCGCATCGTTTGCCTAGTTAGATTAAGTGTGCGTACATGTAAGGACCTTACGTACCGGGAGGTAATGGTCTTCATTACGCATCAATTCCCTCGCTTTACCCTTAGAGCACGTTTTGCCAAAGATGTCAGCTTGCTTACAAATTGGCCAAAAGACACCTACAGGCGGGCCCGGGGGACGATTAGCGCAGGATTATAGGGTTGGGTGGGTGGGTTCGCGCGAAGCCTAGATTGGCTGAGCGCGAAACCAGAGAGTGCTAGGCTCGTGGCTATTTCCGGCTTATGAGGCGAGGGCTAGCTAGAGATGAGCGTTGGGGAGGTCGTTAGTCGTTGGTTGCGTCTAACTACCGGGGCAAGGTGGTTGCCCTGCAGGTGCGACGCGCCGCTATTAACGGTAACAATAATCGCTAGTGTCATTGTCCCGTACACATGGAAGTTGGATATGCAAACCTCTAGATTTAAATCAATCTTACCATTTACCCTAAGCGCACGTTTTGCCAGTAACCTAAAGCCAAAGGCTTGCACATCCAAAATTAGTATTGCGGGGGGGACGGGGCGAGCCAGCCGAAAAAACGCCAGGCAGCAGGTGTTAGGGTCATGGTAGGGTCAATTTACTTTCCTTCGGTCACGGAGCTGTTCCTGGCCCAGCCACCCATGTATTTGATCACGGGGAGGGGGGCGCCAATGTAGCTTGCAGCGGAAGCAGCCCCTTTCCGGAGGTTGTGCGATGTCCACTTGAAGCCGGAGGGAGCGGCTGTGTCGACTGTGCGCATTGCGAGGGCGAGCAAGGCGGAAAGTGTGGACGCGGCTCCCCATTCTGCGGAGGCTTCAATAGGTGAGAAGCTCCAAAAGGCGGACGGGGAGGGGTCGCTTGTAGTAGGTCGCGCATAAAGCGTAGCGTTGCTGGGTGTGGTAGTCTAGGAGGTCTGCCAAGATGGGGTTAGCGGGTATAGGTACCGCGAGTACTAGTTTGTCGCAAGTGTCGCGACGCTGATCTCCTTTAGACTTGCGGATGAAAAGACAAATCTGTTTAGAGGGTCTATCGACGGTGAGGTCACCGGTGAGGCAGCGGACGCCGGTTTCTGCGCGACAGAAAAATTTGTAAGTGACGCACACCGCAAGGTAGGCGCGAAAGCGCTCTAGCAGTAGACGGGTAGCGGGCGACAACGTGAGACCGTCGCGTAAAGTGTCAGCAGCCAATAAGATGTCGAGGGCGACGGGCGCAGGTATCGGGAGTCGTGTGTCGGCCGGGACGAGGCGGTGATGTAGCATTTCGAGGCCACGCCCCGCGTCGGCGAGTAATTCCCCTACCGCGATTGGTTGGCGCTGGTGATCGCGGAAAAATTTGTTGAGTGCGGAATAGCAAGGCTGTAGAGAGCCAGCGGCCACTTTGCCGAGTAAGCCTAACCATGCGGTGTAGCGAATCATCGAGGTTGGCGTGGCTTGGAGTAGGGCGATATTTTCCTCTGTACAGAATGCGAAAAGCTGGCGCAGGGCGCTGTCGTAAGTCGCGTACGTAGACGGCGCTAGCGAGCTGCTGAGCAGTTTTACGGCCGTAACCCCGAGAGTATCGGTACCCAAGAGGGATTGATACGTCTCAGCCATATGAGAGGACCAGGGGGCTTGAGCTGAGTGCATGTGTACTGTGTAGACGGTAGCGGGGCGGGCCGGTACGAGGTAAAACCATCGGTGGTGATGCAGAACATACCCGGGCGGGGCGTAGCGCTCTGCCTTTGGCTCCGCGGCGTGTGTAGAGCCATGAGGGGGTGTAAGCCGAAAAGCCACTACGCTCCACGCGGGTGGTCCGACCCCCGCGTGCGTGCCTGGTCTGCCGGGAAAGAACATGTCGCGGGACGCAGGGAAGTGCACGGTCGCGGTGGCGAGGCGTTGTAAGGCGTGTTACCACGTCTTGTTGGGCCAGTAAGGGGCAACGACGGTCGCTGGCGCTTGCGATTGGTCGAGTCTAGCGGCGATTGCTGATAGGGCGGTCCAAGGAGGGCTACAGTAGTTGTTTTCGCGCCGCCATGCCGCGTCGGACATGCGTAAGCAGTCGAAGTCCTCGCACTGCGGGTCTCTCCACCGGGCGTTGAACCGTGGGGGCTGGGTGTTCAGCATGAAGCAAACCGGTCGATAGTATGGGCCCCCCACCGGGCCTCAAGGTGTTCGAGTAGGCGAGGGTTGAGTTGACAGTCCTTTGTGTCTAATTCGCGGCTGAGTGTGTCGGCACACACGTTTGCAGCTGACCGGATGTAGCGCGGGCGGATGTAGATGTCGTTGGTGTCGAGTAGGTACCACAAGCGGCGTAGCTCGGTTGTCATGACGGGTGTCCAGGAGGTAAGCTTGGTTAGCGCGGCGACCAGTGTTGTGTTGTCCTCGTGTAGGAGGGCGTGCCGGCCCTTCAGTTGGGGTAGAAACAACTCGACAACGTGTCGAACTGCACGAATTTCCTTCCATGTGATGTGTTGTAGCCGGTCGGTAGCGCTCCAAAAGTCGCGCGCTGGGTAGTTGGAGTCGTCGTTCAAGACGGCTCCCCACCCGTAGTCGCCGGAGTCGGCGTAGAGATAGGCGGTCTCAATGGGCTTGTAGATAGACCGCCCGTTGTTTTGGTTGGGCACCGTGCGCCACCACTCGAGGTCGCGTCGAAGCTAGTGAGTGAGTCGGACGCATCCCCCCCAGCTAGTGCGTGTGGCCAGCACGTTGTGCATTTCGTGCAAAAAAGAAGCGTGCGGGCGCGATGGCGAGGTAGAGAAACTATGCCTTTCCCGCCAAGGCCGGGAGTTAGCGGGTGGGTAGCCACCGGGCGTTCGAAGTGGCTCGGCCGAGCAGGGATGACGCGTGTTGAGCGAGTTGGTGTAGTTTTGAGGGCGGGGCGCGGAACATGCCGAGCTGTAGGTCAACGGTTAAGCCTAAGTGGTCGCCGACTTGCGTTGGTGTCCATATGCCTTTCTTGGGGTTGCGCTAGAGGCACATGCGGTCGAGTAAGGCTTCGACGCGCTCGCGAAGCACCAACGCGTCGTGGTACGAGTCGGCCAAGAAAAGAAAATCGTCCATGTAGGGAAGTAGTCGCGTACCGCGCCACCGGGCGTTCCGTAGGAAATGTTGCGAAGAGCGTGCGTATACATGTGTAGCGCCGCTGGCGTAGGCGGGGGAGGGCGACGAAGGTAGTTTGTAAATACCTGTGCGAGCTTGCAAAAGTAGTACGCTGAGCCCGACAAGCCGATCGGGAGGCAAGCGAGGCGCCATAGGGTGCCGTGGTAGCTGACCGTGAAGTAGTCGCGGTCTCCCTCCCGGATGCCAAGGGTGTAGTACCCGTCAGTGAGGCTCTTGGAGAGAAAATAGTCGCCGAGACGGGATAGGTGACGGAGGTGCTTCAAAGTCTCGCATGTCATGTTGAACGTCCAGCAGTAGCGGTTGAGTTCTCGCAGGTCGATGATGAGGCGCCACTGATTGTGGCCGGGCTTGGGCACTAAGAACATTCGAGAGACGTAGCGAGGGTTGTCCGAGCGCTCCCACGCTCCGCAAGCTTCGAAGCGCGGAAGTTCCGATTTTAGAAACTCGAGTTGAGCTTGTATAGCGTCCATCATAGAGATGATATGGTTGAAAGGTGTCGGGCGTGTGCAGTGCTTGAACTTGGCGCGCACGCCATGGCGGATCCAACTTAGGACTTGGCCGCTCGCGCCGATGCGCTCCCACTCCCGCCATCTTCGACGCAAGCGATGTCGCATGAAGGAAGACGTCGGGGAGCATAAATCGGCGCGGCGGGCCACACCATCATTTCTACGGCGGTGGCCGTGCCTGGTCTGTCGGTTTGGCAAGGGGGGTTGGGCGGGCAGCTGCTGCCGCCGCTGCGGCGGCCTTGCGCCTGTCGGCGGCAACTTTGCGGGTCTTGGCGTCCGGGCCGGCTGGCTTGTCCGGCGTAATCTTGGTGAAGGCTGCACCGGCAGCGGCTTTGTTGGCAGCGTGAAGGCTGACCTCAAGCGTTCGGTCGACGAAAGCTTTGCGAAGCGCGTCCAGTGGGCTGGAGGCCGCGGCAGGGGGTGGGCGACAGAAGCGCTCGTGGGTCAATTCCGCGAACACGCGGTCCGCATCCGCGCTCGCATGTCCGCCCTTTGTGAGGCGGAGGAAGCCCAATCGAGTATGGGCGGCCTCATCCGTCGTTGTGTGGGTGCGATGACCCGCTCGGATAAGGGCAACCGCCGCCGTCTGCTCTATTGATAGAGGTGGGCCATTCGACAGCGCGTCCAAGCCCTCGCCAATTGCCGCGTTGGCGCAGTTGTCGAAGAAGGCATAACAGCCGATGTGGAGGTACTCGTCGTAGGCTGATTGGGTGCGCTTGTCGGCTAACGCGCGGGCGGTGTCGTCTGTGAGCGTCCAGAGACGTGGTTCCTCTACGCCACGCGGAGGACGTTCGACGCCGGCGGGGATGACTTCGCCGTAGTAGGTGAAGTCGACGAACTTGGACGCGGTGGGTTCGGGTTCGTCGTCAAGCATGTCGATAGGTGGCTCATGGGCCGCCTTACCACCCTCCGTCGCTTGGATCGCGTCGGCGGGAATGGACTGTTGTTAACCAGTAGTAGCGGCTGCGGCTGTCGGGTGTTGGAGTTGCGCGATTAAGGCAGCGTTAGCCGCCAAAAACTGCTCAGTAATCCGTTGTTCCGAAGCCAACACCGCCGTTAGGTACGAATCTGTTCGGCTGTGCGTTGCTCTATCGAAGTGGCGTGAGGGTCGGTCGCTACTGCGGACGTAGATTTCTCAGGCTGCATGGTTCGTGGTTGCGTTGCAGAACGAGGGGAAGTGTCGCGTGACGCTCGAGTGCGCATGGGACGAAGGTAAACTGATACCCTGCTCGACTACTAGAGTCGAGACTGCATTCGCGCGAAGCCTAGATTGGCTGAGCGCGAAAGCACAGAGTGCTTGGCTTGTGGCTAGTTTCGGCTTGTGAGGCGCGGGCAAGCTAGAGCTGACCGTTGGGGAGGTCGTTGGTCGTTGGTTGAGTCTAACTACCGGCGCAAGGTGGTTGCCGTGCGACGCGCCGCTATTAACGGTAACAATAGCCGCTAGTGTCACTGTCCCGTACATATGGAAGTTGGATATGCAAACCTCTACATTTAAATCAATCTGACCATAAATTGCAGGAGCGACGTACCCACAATGTACGTCCTTCCGATGGAAATGCACGAATTGGATTTATTAATAATGAGTACTTGTACAATGTACTGCAATTTATTATTTCATGAATGTACTCGTCACTGTTTGTTTATAGATTCCTCTCATCTTGTGGAAGGAATGAGGCCTACGGCGAACGTCTAAGGGGTCTAGCGGCTCACCGGCACTCTCACACTGCGCTTCGTATCCATCAACACTGCAACCGCCGCTTCGGACACTTTGCCCGTACAGTCCCCCGAGGTAGGGGCGAGGGCTACGGCGACACCGTCGTAACCTTCCTCGAGCGCGCTGACAATGCCACACTAGATGTGGCGGCTGAGATATTGGGCCTTCCCGAAGCTAGCCTACCCCGCAATACTCGCTCCGAGATGTCTCTTCCCATACGTTTCGGAGGCACGGGGGTGGGGGACTTGGTTGCCTTGGCGGATGCGGCCCATGTCGGAGCGGCCGGTTTGGCAATGGGCTCAGCTATCCGTTTCATTACAGCACAAGATGCTCGCGTGCGCGGGGACTCCCAAGACGAAGTTCCGATGGAGCCGACCATGTATGGACGGTTAGCGACTGCTATGACCACATAAGTGTCCCGAAGGTATGATACACCGGACGGAGACGACGGGGACAACGAGCACATGCGGTCGTTAGAACTCGCTTCGTCGTGGCTTAGATGATGCGTATGGTTCTCATGTTGTCGCCGAGTCTGAACCCTAGATATCCACCGCCTTAGCGATGCTCCCCCCGCAACGTCCAACGGTGGCTCGCGCAGGCTGCGTAGCTGAAGCCCGATCAAACAACGAGCAGCAGATTTCTCGGTCCCTTGATGGCCTACCCTCGCTTGTACCCCTTTTTGCGTTTGCCACGGACATCTTTCCAAAGCTGCAAGCCGACATCAGTGAGCGCGCCAACTTGCTTCGCTTCGCGAAGCTCGCTCCCACGTTTTCCAACCGCGCTCGGCCGGAGTCTAGGCGTTTTGTATCTCGTCTCGGCCACGGCGCCCTTGCGTTATTGGCTTCGGACCCGCCTACTTCCGGTCGCTTGGCGAGCTCCGTGACAAGTTCCCTGGGCACTACGACGCAGTTTTCCGCGTCGCGGCCTATCGCATCTTCGGCCTACCCTCATCCCGCATCCTCTCTACCCTACGCTCCCCCACTGCTTGTGCTTCTTGCCATCTCTCGGTTCAAGCTATGCGGGGTGCGTTCTCGTCTGCGGGTGTTGACATGTCGGACGATGCGTGGGCCACTGCTTTTGCGGACCATTTGGCTCGATGCGGCGGAGATGCTTCGGTGCACACCGCTCACTCTTGGTTAGTGACGGCCCTTGCAGAAATCATCTCCGAGGTTCGTGGCGCACTCGGGGTTGGCGTCGAGGTTCTCATAGACCCCACGATGTAAGTTCAACTCCCCAACGGCAACGACGGTCTCCCCGCGGATGTGGGTGTCTTGCACTATCACGGCATCCGAGGCTCAAAGCTTGCCCTTGATGCCGTGGTTTCCGGTTTGTTCGGCGTTTCTGGCCCCCCGTCACCCGAAGTCGCTCTCCGCCGTGCTGAGAAGACCAAGTTCGAGAAGTACTCGGAGGGGGTGAGGAGTCGCCCCGACATACGTTTCATTCCCTTTGCTGTCACGGAATTTGGTACTCTCGGCGGCCACGCCACGGCTTTCTTGACGGAGCTAGCCAAGCAGGCAGCCGCATCTAAAGGGATGCATGTGGGCAAGTTGTTGGCCGCCTGGCGTCGAAAGGTCTCTCTCGCCGTCCATGTTGCTCACGCGGACAACGTCTTGCGCGGTTTGTCCGCCGCTGCGGACGGCGTGGAGGCCGCTTCTTCCTCGGCTAGGATGCCTTAACCTGCCACGGCGCTCTTCACCCGCGCCATGGGCCGCAAGCGTCCCCGTGCTTCCTCGAGCGGTGCGTGAGGCGCCGCTTGTCGCTTCCACGTGTTGCATTCTCGGCGTGGCCTTGTAGTTTCCTTAGTTTAATCTGCTAGGTTTGTGCACAATGTAGTGCTTTCCTTTTGCCGTGCTTTGGATTCCGTGACCCTCTTGTCACTCTTGCCCTCTTGTTTCCCCTCCCACTTTCCCTGTCCGTGCTCATCTTGTTCTTCGTGTAACCAATTCTCCACTGCTTTTTCTTATAATTTACCCTAGGGCACGTTTTGCCAAAGATGTCAGCTTGCTTACAATTTGGCTAAAAGAAACCCACAGACAGGGTCTGGGGGTCGATTAGCGCAGGATTATAGGGATGGGTGGGTGGGTTCGCGCGAAGCCTAGATTGGCTGAGCGCGAAAGCAGAGAGTGCCTAGGCTCGTGGCTAGCTACGGCTTATAAGGCACGGGCTAGCTAGAGCTGACCGTTGGGGAAGTCGTTGGTCGTTGGCTGCGTCTAACTGCTCGGGCAAGGTGGTTGCCATGCATGTGAGACGCGCCGTTAATTAACGGTAACAGTAACCGCTAGAGTTACTGTCCCGTACACATGATATTGGATATGCAAACCTCTAGATTCAAATCAATCTGACCATTTACCCTAGGGCACGTTTTGCCAGTAACCTAAAGCCAAAGGCTTGCACAGCCAGAATTAGTGTTGCGGGGGGGACGGAGTGAGCCTGCCGAAGAACCGCCAAGCAGCAGGTGATGGGGTCATGGTGGGGTCAATATATTTGCCTTCTGTCACAAAGCTGTTCTTGGCCCAGCCACCCATAAATTTGATTACGGGTAGGGGCGCGCCGATGCGGCTAGCAGCGGACGCCGCGCCTTTCCGTAGGCTGTGCGACGTCCATTGAAAGCCGGCGGGCGCGGATGAGCGGACCGTGAGGAGGGCGAGGGAGAGCCAGGTGGAGACGGTGGACGAAGCACCCCAATCCGCGGAGGGTTCTGTAGGTGAGAAGCTCCAGAAAGCGAGCGGGGGTGGTTTTTTGTAGAATTTGTTGCAGAAGGCCGCGCGCTGCTCCGTGTAGTAGTCGAGCAGGTCTGCTAGGACGGGGTTAGCGGAGATAGGGATAGCGATAACCTGTTTTTCGCTGGCGTCGCGGCGTTGGTCGCCTTTAGATTTTCTGACGAAGAGGCAGATTTGCTGCGAGGGTCTGTCGACAACTAGGTCGCCTGTTTGGCAACGGGCGCCAGTTTCGGCCCGGCAGAAAAACGTGTAATTGACGCACACCGCGAGGCAGGCTCGAAAACTTTGCAGTTGGGAGAACGCTGCAGGCGTCCACGTGAGGGTGAGGTGTAGCGTGTCTGCGGCCTGTAGGATGGTGAGGGCGACGGGCGCGGGTAGCGGAAGGCGCGTGGTGGCCGGGATGAGGCGGTGTTGCAGGATTTCGAGGCCACGCCGGGCGTCCGCAAGGAGGTCGCCCACAGCAATAGGCTGGCGTTGGTGGTCTCGAAAGAATTTGTTCACGGCCGAGAAGTAGGGCTGTAGGGAGCTTGCTGCGACCGTGCCGAGGAGGGCTAGCCACGCTGTGTAGCGGACCATGGTAGCGGGAGTGGCCTGCAGGGGGGCGATATTTTCCTCTGTGCAAAAAATAAAAAATTGCCGTAGCGCGCTGCCGTAGCTGGAATACGTCGAGGGCGCTAGGGAACTCCTGAGTAGGGCGACCGCCGTAGCCCCTAGCTTGTCTGAACCTAGGAGGTTTTGGAAAGTTTCAGCTAGAGAGGTGGACCAGGGCGCCTGTGCTGCTTCGAGGCGTAGGCCGTAGCGGGGCCGTCATGTACGCAGAGCCGGCCCGCGCTGTACAGGGGCGTTTAATTGTACCGGGCGAAGCGCCCGCCCAATCGCGCCGCGTCGGGTGTAGAGCCACGAATGGGTTAGAGACGAAAGGCCACGATGCTCCACGCGGGAGGTCCGACCCCTTCGGGCTTGCCGCGTCTGCCGGGAAAGAATAGGTCGCGCGCCGCTGGGAAGTGCAGTTTTTCGGAGGCCAATCGAGTGAACGCGTGGTACCACGGTTTGTTGGGCCAAAAGGGGGCGATGACCGTGGCAGAGGCTCGGGCTTGGGCGAGTTTGGCGGCGAGGGCGGGGAGGGCAGACCAGGGTGGGTTGCAGTAGTTGTTTTCTCGGCGCCACGCGTCGTCGGATAGGTGTAGGGAGTCGACGTCCTCGCACAGGGGGTCGCGCCAGCGGGCGTTGAAGCGGGGAAGTTGCGCGTTGAGCATAGACGCGAAACGGTCGATAGTGTGCGGCCCCCACCGGCGTTGCAGGTGGGAGAAAACACGAGGGTTGAGCTGCCAGTCTTCGTAGTCCAGCTCGCGGCTGAGTTTGTCGGCCCATATATTCGCCGCCGAGCGGATGTAGCGCGGTCGGATGTTGATGTCGTTGCTGTCGAGGAGGTACCATAGGCGACGGAGTTCGGCCATCATGGCGGGCGAGCGCGAAGTGAGTTTGGTGAGGGCGGCGACCACCGCGGTGTTGTCCTCGTGTAGGAGGACCTGCCGGCCTTGGAGTTGGGGGAGAAAGGATTCCACCGCGTGTCGCACCGCTCGAAGTTCTTTCCACGTGATGTGTTGTTGGCGGTCGGTAGCGTCCCAAAAGCCCCGGGCTTGATAGTTGGACTCCTCGTTTAGAACGGCACCCCAACCGTAAGCACTCGAGTCGGCGTGGAGGTAGGCGGTCTCGATAGGTTTGTAGATGGACCGGCCGTTGTGCTGATTGGGGACCGTGCGCCACCACTCGAGGTCTCGGCGTAATTGGTGGGTGAGTCGGACGCGTCCGCCCCACCCAACCCGTGTGGCTAGCACGTCGTGGAGTTCGCGCAAAAAGAAGCGCGCGGGTGCGATTGCGAGGTAGAGGCAACTGCGCTTTCCCCGCGAACGCCGCAAGGTGGCGTGTAGGAAGCCACCGGGCGTTGGAAGCGGCCCGTCCGAGTAGAGAAGAGGCTTGCTGCGCGAGCTGGTGGAGCTTTGCGGGAGGGGCGCGAAACATGCCGTGTTGAAGGTCGACCGTCAATCCCAAGTGGTCGCCGACTTGAGTCGGAGTCCAAACGCCTTTCTTGGGGTTGCGTTCGAGGCCGAGAATGTCGAGGAGGGCTTGGACGCGTTGCCGTAGTAAGAGAGCGTCCTCGTAGGAGTCGGCAAGGAAAAGGAAGTCGTCCATGTAGGGGAGTAGCCGAGTCCCTCGCCATCGTGAGTTGCGGAGGAAGCGCTTTGTAGGGCGGAGACCGTGGGGGGGGGGTAGTCGCTGGCATAGGTTGCGGAGGGCGTCGTAGGTGGTTTGTGAACACCTGGGTTAGCTTGCAAAAGTAGTAAGCCGAACCCGACCAGCCCATGGGAAGGCAGGCTAGGCGCCATAGCGTGCCGCGGTAGTTGACCGTGAAGAAGTCTCGGTCTTCCTCCCGGATGCCAAGGGTGTAGTACCCGTCGGCAAGGTCGAGGGAGACGAAGTAGTCGCCCGGACGCGAGAGGTGACGTAGGTGCTTGAGCGTCTCGCATGTCATGGTGAAAGTCGAGCAATAACGGTTGAGTTCCCGGAGGTCGATAATCAAGCGCCATTGGTTGCACCCGGGTTTTGGGACTAGAAACATCCGGGAAACGTAGCGAGGGTTGTCCGCTCATTCCCACGCACCGCAAGCCTCGAAACGGGGAAGCTCCGAGTTTAGAAACTCGAGTTGGGCCGGCGTCGCGTCGAGCATAGAGATGCCGTGGTTGAAGGGCTTGGGGCGTAGGCCGTGCTTGAATTTTACCCGGACGCCATGGCGGATCCAATTTAGGACTTGGCCGCTCGCGCCGATGCGCTCCCACTCCCGCCATCTTCGACGCACGCGGTGGCGCATGAAGGAAGATGTCGGGGAGCAGGAATCGGCGCGGCGGGCCACACCGTCATTTCTTGGTCGTGGGTTTAGCCGAGTCGGTCGGCTTAGGTGGCGCGATGGCGCGGGCTGCCGCTGCTGCTGCGGCTGCGGCTTTGCGTTTGTCGGCGGCGGCTTTGCGGGCTCGGGCGTCGGGACCGGGGGGCCTGTCTGGGGTGACCTTGGCGAAGGCAGCACCGGCGGCGGCCTTGCTGGCGGCGTGTAGGCTGACTTCCAGCGTGCGGTCGACGAACGCTTGGCGAAGCGCATCCAATGTGCCGGAGACCGCGGTAGGGCGCGGTCGGCAAAAGCGCTCGTGGGCCAATTCGGCAAAGACGCGGTCCGCATCCGTGCTCGTTTGTCCGCCCTTGGTGAGGCGGAGGAAGCCCAATCTAGTACGGGCGGCCTCCTCCGTCGCCATGTGGGTGCGATGACCCGCTCGGATGAGGGTAATCGCTGCCGTCTGCTCTGTCGATAGAGGTGGGCCTTGTGACAGCGTGTCCAAAGCCTCGCCAATTGCCGCGTTGGCGCAGCTGTCGAAGAAGGCATAGCACCCGATGTGTAGGTACTCGTCGTAGGCGGCTTGGGTGCGCTTGTCGCTTAGAGTGCGGGCGGTGTCGTCCGTGAGGGTCCACAGACGTGGCTCTTCGACGTCGCGAGGGGGACGTTCGAGGCCGGCCGGGATGACTTCGCCGTAGTAGGTGAAGTCGACGAAATCGGTCGCGGAGGGATCGGGTTCGTCGTCGAGCAGGTCGATAGGTGGCTCGGGGGCCGCCTTGCCACCCTCCGTCGCTGTGGTCGCGTCGGTGGGAATGGACTGCTGTTGATTAGTAGCAGCAGGTGTGGCTGTCGTCTCTCGGAGCTGGGCGAGTAAGGCAGCGTTAGCCGCCAAAAACTGTTCCGTTATCCGTTGTTCCGATGCCAAAACTGCCGTACGAATCTGTTCGGCTGTGCGTTGTTCGAGTGAGGTAGCGTGAGGGTCGGCCGCTGCGGCGGATGTAGACTGCTCAGGCTGCATATTGGGGAACGCTGTAGCTGAACGAGGGGAAGTGTCGCGTGACGCTCGAGTGCGCATGGGACGAAAAGTAAGATTGACACCCTACTCGACTACGAGAGTCGAGACTGCATTCGCGCGAAGCCTAGATTGGCTGAGCGCGAAAGCAGAGAGTGCCTAGGCTCGTGGCTAGCTACGGCTTATAAGGCACGGGCTAGCTAGAGCTGACCGTTGGGGAAGTCGTTGGTCGTTGGCTGCGTCTAACTGCTCGGGCAAGGTGGTTGCCCTGCAGGTGAGACGCGCCGTTAATTAACGGTAACAGTAACCGCTAGAGTTACTGTCCCGTACACATGATATTGGATATGCAAACCTCTAGATTCAAATCAATCTGACCAGAAATATTATCTGCAATATAAATCAAAGACCGTAGTTATCTGTACGGCGGTGTGCCTCAGGACGGACAAAACCGTAACAATGGTAGTTCAGGTACTGAGAAGGGTATCGCTAATAGTTCAGGGTACATCATTTAAGCAGGGAGTGAAAGACATGCCCGTAGCATATACAACCAATAACTGGCGGCGCGGGTGCAGTAGCGATACAACACACAAATCTTTCAGAATGCGCGAGCACAGGTAGTGCCCTGCTCGCGTTGGTGTTATTTCTTTATTCTCCTTTCTTTCTTTTTTTTGCTTGGTGGCCTCCACTGCTTTTTCTTGTAATTTTTTTTTAATTTATTCTGCTTATTGCATTTTAAAAACAGAAAATTCTTACAAGGAAAAGCAGTGGAGGCCACCAGTGCCTATTGCCTTTTGATCGGCGGTGCTGACGTCCTGTATCAGCAATTGCGACGACTCTGTTATTCTTTTTCTTGCTTGGTGCGCCTCGCACTGCTTTTTCTTATAATTGTTTTTTCTTCATTGCAATTACCTGTACTGTACATTTGTACGGTACCGGAATTGATATTTGTGGCACGTTACGGGTACCTGTACCGTCTACAAGTCCTAAGTTCCATCGGTGGATGACTTATTATTTTGATGAGCATCAGTGACATTTTTTGGGGTCCCACGGCCCTGGTGTTTCATCCGCACAATTAGGTCATGCACCTGGTATGTAGGGTCCATCGTACGCCCTAGGTCCATACCTAAGTGACTGGAGGTACCGTGATGTCTGTGACGCCTAGGCGGCGGTGTCACGGCATCGCCACGACTGCCTAGTCCCAGGCGATGAGGTACATTTACACACTGCCACTGATGTAATATAATTATGCATGCCGCCATCTATGTAGGCATGTACACAACATGGATTTATACCCGTGACAAAAACATTGCTACCCGCCTACCCGTACCTGACGTCAGGTATTTTGACAGTCGTTGGGCCCGGGTATGTCATCTCGAGTCCTTGTTTGTCTGCATATCACAAATGAAGGGGTATACGCGGGCTTAGGTTTTTCATGTTCCTCGGGCTTAGGTTTTTTCCTCTTTTCTTCTTTTCGCTTCGGGAGTACAAGTTCAAGATGTCCGTGAGAGCGGAAAAAGTGTGGAGACAACAACTTTCTTGCTGAATGAGAGTGCAAGGAGCCAAATGTAGTTGGAATAGTGATGAATTACATCGAGTAGGTATTTGGCTCCACCTTGCCCAATCTCCTTGAGGGGGCCGAAGATGTCAGAGCTGAATGCATGAAAACAAGCCGTGGGTTTGGTGCCATGTTGAGTGTTAACGGGGGCATGGTGCAATTTGGCTAAA
Source organism: Tetraselmis chui (assembly GCA_026401115.1). Classification (NCBI taxonomy): domain Eukaryota; kingdom Viridiplantae; phylum Chlorophyta; class Chlorodendrophyceae; order Chlorodendrales; family Chlorodendraceae; genus Tetraselmis; species Tetraselmis chui. The sequence continues at coordinate 40,572 of JAPMLY010000990.1, forward strand.
ATGCAGGGTTCACACGACAAGAGGGCAAAATGACTGTCGTACTTCGCTCCAGAGATGTCGGCGCTCCGAAGGGCAAGAGTCACGGTGTCTCTGCTCGGGTGACCTAGGCGTTGGTGCCACAAAGTGGTGTCAGTAGACATGGGGCCAACACCTTTGTAAGCAAGGAGGGAAGAGAACTCACCGTCAATGGTCTGCAAATGAGGCAAGTTGTTGTACATGACGAGGATAAAGTTGCCATAAGCGTCACTTGTTGTCGGTTGTCCGGCAACAGGGTACTGGAAGCTGATGTTATGCCGTTTCCGGAGATGTTCTTGGGAGATGATTCTTGGGGCGCCGCGTTTGGACATGCCGGAGGCGTGGGCGGCACGAATGCGAATTCGACGGGAGTGGCCACCTTGATAGACGAGATGTAGTTCAACGAGACCATAGCCATGAATGTTGACGTCGATGCCATGAACGTGGATGGGTTGCGGAGTCGGGTGTAGCTGCCCGCGACGAATGCAGAACGATGGGCCTCCAAGCTGATATTGACACCAGCGTCGATAAAGCGAAGGGCGGTCGGCACGGCGGCCAAAGAGGCGTTGTACGCCACGGGTGAACCCGCAAGGGGCTACATTTCGGGGGATGAGTGGCCGGACGTGTAGTCGGTGGAAGGGCCACCGTAGTCGGAGTGGGAGGCATCCGAGTAATGTGCGTGAAAGTCTTTGAAAAGGAGATTACGGAGGTCCAAGAGTTCAGTGGATGGGGAAAGGGAGGGTAAAATGGGATGGGAGGACGGCATGTGGAGTGTGTCAATGAGAATAGAATGAAGAACCCAGATGACGCCCGGGGTTTGAGGTTGAACGTCCGTGACTGCTTCCGGAGCATGTAGTAAGTGGCCGGGAAGAAGGGCCACGAGGCCTCCACAGTTGGGCTTGGATAAAGAGTAGATGACGTTGGCAAGCCATCGGCCAAGGGGGTGGTCGCCAAGAGGAGGGAGTTGTCCATGAGCCACCGCGAGGTTACGACGTGTAAGTGGCCAATCAGTCTAGGCTTTGAGAGGGGTGGAGGGGATGTCGATGGCATGCTCGGGGGACAAGGGTGTCTCAAAGTCAATTTAGAAGAGGCCTTTGATGGCGGACCGTAAAGCAGAAGCGCCCCAATCGATGGGGAAGCCTTGAGCGACGAGTAAGTCAAGGGGGGGGGGGGGGGACCAAGCGGATGCCGCGGAGGGAGCGAAGATGATCCCCATGCAAATAAGTACATCCGGCAAGGCTGAGCCGCAGTGCCAAGTAACGCCCGTTGATTTTGGATTTCTCACCTCATGAGGCGATTTGTGAGGGGCTTGGCGACACATGTTTACCTATTCTTCACTCCAACTGTTTTCAATGGCCAATTCTCGACGTGAGCCACGATTGGGGCGGGTATGGTAGCACAAACACATGTTTCAAGCATTCCAAATGTCACCCGTCAACGTGTTGCGTCCCAAACAACCAAGTTTAAACCCGCCCTTTGCTTGCCAACGCCAATCACCCTCGCCCATTTACAAAGTGCACGATTTATCAAAGCATCCCTCATGCGGGTTTTTACTCGTTTGTTTTCTAAATAAATCACCCGTGCCAGCGGTGCGATCTTTCACACACCGTCTCGCAATCCAGACCTCGTGGATTCAACACGGTATCCACGAGGTCCAATCTCCCAAAACCCCCATCCAATTTCTCCAAGAAATAGGGTTTCGTGGCTCACTAGGCGGTGTGAACCTTGGTATGAGCGCATGAGAAATGCCCGCGCATGGTATTCAAGACGACGTATATAAAACCCTCGCAGTCTTTGCGGCGATATACGCACAACCGATCGTACATGAAAGTGATAACTATATCGCAACTTACTTAAATGGCAACTCCCAAGCGCACATTTTTTTTTAATGCTCAGGCGTATATAATGCATCACGAGAACAACTACCATTTCAAATGTGACGTTTCCGTATTCACAACCATGGACCGGTCGTTGGATGGCCACGCACAAAAGAATTTGAGTATGATTAGCAGGCATCTACCACCTCCCCCCAAACCCCACCCACCCCCCTTACTCACCCTCTCCAGGAACGCATGCAACTAACATACCACCCCACCATAGGAACTCTTGCTTGGAACTGGCAGGACTTAGTTTACACAGACGGCTCCAAAAAGGGAGGCAACTCCCCCCTCGGATCTGCCGCCACCCACCCCGCCTCGGACACCCGCATCAAAATTCTGGTGACCTCTACCTTTCCCTCCCACACCATCAATCGCGCCGAATAAGCTGGCATTGACATAGGCCTCCAACTTGGCCATGCCCACCTCCTTACAGACAGTGCGTGCTCCCTCCGCCTCATTCAAGGCTACTTAAACTGCCCATCCGCTTACCGCCACAACATCCACCGCGACACCCTCCTCTCCATCTCACACACCCTCAAAACCCGTTGCAACGCTAGCATCCGTACACACCTCGGCAACATTAAGGCACACAACCACTCACTCGGAAACGACCTCGCAGACGCTCTTGCTAACCAAGTCGCGGATGATCACCAACCCGACACTACATACACCACAGGCTCAGAAGTGTCGATAGGCCACTGGACCTGGCCATACACCCTCATCCCACAAACCCTAGGGGAACCCACACCATACAAATACACCAACCTCAAAGCTGACGCTCACACCTACAGCACCAAACACACACTCACACACACACACACACACACCCCTCTCGCAAACATCCAAACACGGCGCCCTCCTCGCACGCGCCGCGGAGGACGGAGCCGACTTATCTTTCCACAAAAAACACACAACACTCACCAACATCCAATTCACCCACAAGCATGAATTCATGTGGGGAGTCCATAACACCCGCCTTCTCACGCACAACCCCACCATGTGCTGCCCCATGTGTGGCCAATTCACTAGCAATGGCCACATGGCCGGTAACTGCCCCACCATGTCTAGCCTAAGACAGGACCGACACAACAGCGCGCTGCAACTCCTACTCTCCCTCTTGGAGCGCCACAACGGAGGTCGATGGGAAACCATCACTGCGGACTTCGGTAATAAACCCATCAAAACATTTACATCCCCCACACCCACCCACTCCCCTCTTGATTGTCACCCCCCTCACCCCACCCACATGCCCGCCCGCCTTGTCGCTGCTGACGAAGGTCTCTCCCCCGACTCCCTAACCTCGTGCCCGCCATCCTCCCCCCCGAGATTCTCCCCCCCGCGCTGCGACCCCCCGCACACAAACCTGACTTTATCCGCCTCCTCGAACCTCGATTCGTCGGTCACACAAACGGCCGCCGCCGAAACTCCTGAATCAAAAAGATTTAGATAGGGGAATTGAAGTACTGCACGGACAATAACCTCTCCCAAACAGCTCACCTCATACGTACCAAATACACCTCCCTTGCAAACGCCATCCGCAGCCACTGGCCAGGTACAGTGGTAGACATCCTCCCCATCGTCATGAGCCGCACGGGTACACCACACTCATCTACCATCACAAGTCTCACCTCCCTCCTTACCGCCAGCACAGACCCTCCTGACAAACTCATCTCCAAAGCACGCCTCGACACGTCTCGCATCCTTGCACAGCTCTACACGCATATTGTCCAATGGCTTCACCACCTCCTACTTATATACCGCATCAAATCCCGCACAACCTCTCGCCGCGCCTCCACACACCGCACCTTCACACGCCCATGAATGCACGTTGTCCTCACTCCGCATTGCACACTCCCCGGGGGGGAGTAAAACCCCCGAAATTCCCTGGAGAGGTTGGATTAAGGTGGTTCACGGTCTAGCCCTGACTTGTAAGTTCCTTGTATGGCATAGTTAGGAGGGCCTTGAGACAGCAACCGGCGCATACGGTATTTGGTGTAAACCGGCGCATACGGTACATGTTGTAAACAATTTCAATTTCAATTTCAATTGAGTATGAAATAAACAACTCCAAAAATAAACAACTGCATGGAATCGTCAAAGCGAAAATAATGATGCACAACACAACGAATAACGAAAAGTGTTGCGATTCCAAAATGCGTTCACGAACCTGAAAGACATTGGATGATATGCACGTGTAAACAGCACATCATTTCCTCGCGAGTGCCTCGATGCATGTTACGGATGAGAATTAACTAATAAATCGTTGCCCACGCACGCCGTCATAGCATTGATTTTTCATCGGCATGGATGTTGTCAATATTACGAAATAGAGTAGCATGCACAGTGTTAGCAATGTTGTTCCTTCAACTACACTTCCTCACAAAAGTCCGGACAATATTTCGCACCTTCGCAAGTTAAAAATGCAATCATGCGCCGACTTTATTGACAAATCTCCTGAAATCATAGGCAATGCTTTGGCGACCAAAATGGAATGAGCCGACAGCTACGGGGGGGGGCGAATTCCAGCAGTACCGGGGTTGTGTACTTGGGGTTATTGCGCCCCCACCCGTGCGGCACGCTCTTTCAAGCAGTCGTTGTGTTGGTTAGACGAAAAGAGTAACGGGCGCCCAACGCCGCAATATGAATGCTTATGCGACGGTCGCGCAAATATAATGCATAGGCGACGGGGGCAGGAGGTGTTTAGGTGTCGGGCAGGCCGATGATGTGGGGGAAACGCACTAAATCGCGTATGTAGACTTACCACCGACATGCGCACAACCCAAGGGCAAGGTGCTTTCGGCCACAATGTTCAAACGATCAGTACAAGTATCTTAAATTCGGTAAAAAGTTTAAAAACATGTACCATTGGACGAGTATTATCTATGCACGTGGAAGTCATCTAATTTTGAGTTCAAACACTCACAAACGATATTTCTGTGAATCATTTTAATTTCCGAATTATTCCGGCGAAGTTGAGCCGGAATGCCAAGCAACACCCGCCGAATTCGGTTCACCTCATGAGGCGATTTATGCGGGGTTTGTCGATATATGTTTACCAATTACTCATTCCTACTGATTTCCGAGCCTATTTTCCGACGTGTGTCACGCGTGGGGCGGGTGTGGTTGGCACAAGCACATACCCAAGCATTCCAAACACCACCGTCAACGTGTTGCGTCCCTAACGGCCAAGTTGGACCTTGCCCCTCACCAAAGCCAATCGCCCTTGTATGTTCACAACGTGCAGTGTTTATCCAAAATCTGCGTCATTTGCATTTTTACTCGCTTGCTTTCCAAAAACATCGCCGTGCATGCGGCGTGAACTTCCGTGCACTATTCACACACCCGCAACTCAACCTCGTGCATTGAACACTACGGCACCCACGCCTCCAAAACCCCCGCCAACAAGTCCCCCAAAATACCGTTATGTGGAACACGGAGTAATATGCAGCTTGGTAGGAGCGCTTGAGCAATGCTCAAGCGTGGCGCTCACAACGACGTGTGTAGTCCAGACAATTTATAGGCTTAATTCGACAAACTCCGCCGACAACACTCGCTTTAGGCTGAAGTCTAACCACACCGGATGACGGCTTACTTCTTGCTTTTTGGCTCCCCTATAATTGGGTGGTACTCGGGTGTCGTTGTGCTTGACGTGGTGAGAGGGGAGAGTGTTCTTTACTAGCTTCTTATGTTTAATAATGCATGTTAACATAATGCATGTCCGGACTTTTGTGGAGGAGTGTAATTTACTGGGGAAAATCTGTCGCTTTGTATTTCATTGCTTGGTCGCCACGGGAGATAAGGATTACAGAAGATAAAAATCCTTACAGAAGATAAAAATCATCTTGAAATTATATAAGAACTTACATCGACTTCTGATGACGTAACGTAATCGCCATGCATGTGTGCACCGCACCTTCTCTGTCAGCGAGTTTGAAAGTTACCTTCCACAGACGGCGTTGTGTGTTTCATCATGCGTGCGGAATAAATAGTCACAGAAATCAATACGAAATTCGTTCCGCTCAGCACACTCGAAAAAGGGATTGAAATTATGCAAGTCGCAGAATCAACATATTTTGTGTATTGTAGTTTTGATTACAAATATCCGCTTCTATTCCATGTTCCCAAGAGACGGTCTTATTATTCAGCGAAGCTCGATATATATACAGCAGCTGCCCCGTTCATCACTGTTGCTGCAGACAGCTTGTTAAAAGGAGCTTGCTGGTTTTAGGCGATACACTCTCCAGTGGACCTGGCAGCCGGTGACAGTGGGTCACCAACACTGCTGCTGAGCAAGAGGATAACGGGCAGCGATGGGCGACTCATGTAAGGCCGGACATATTATACATACACCTATCTTTTTCGTTATTTTAGAGTCTCGTCCTGCTGACTCCTGTTACGTGACGGCGCAAACATATGGCGTGGTACACTGCGTTCCACGCGCGCAGCAGCGGAACAAGAGGCGAGCGGCAAAATTCTCCTAGTTTGACTAGCCAGGATGATCTGGTGCGCGTGTCCTGTTACGGTGTCGCGACAGTGAAGAAGGACATAAGTAGTGCGGTGGCGGGAGTGTCGAATACAGAATTACCAGTAGGAACCAGATTAATGATAAGTCGCTATCTCGATATCCCCGTCTGGTTGACGGGGGAATTATGAAACCGGGGATGCAGCGGGAGCGGAAGACGCGGCGCTTATTCAGTCGCCCAGCAAGTCGTCGGGGAACTGCTCGAACGTCTGGTACGCAACAGGCAAAGGGAACTCGTCCGCTACGCGCTGGGCGTGTGTGCATTGAAGTGCGAGGTCGCCAGCGTTGTAAGAAGTGGAAGAAGCGAATGAAGCGAGCTTCTGAAGCAGCGTTATGCGTTGTTTCCGAATGTCGTTGACGTAGTAAATCTCGCTGGTGGAGGTATGCATCACCTCGCGATCTCCCATTGTGGCTGCACCGTTGGTATTCACCAGAGACGAATAACAAGTAGGCATCGTGACGGTAGAGCGCAGAAAATTGTTATTTCCCCGGTTATAAGTTCTTGTCGTAGTCGTGCAAATCGAATGACTGTCCGCGTCCGTCACAGGAACAACTTTCTAAACAATAGTCTGGTCGAATACTGCAGTGACCTCGTTGGTGTTAAAATGCGTCGGTGTTGTGGAGCGACTCGCGGTATTATTTATAGCTCTTCTTCATCTTCGAGCGCTACCATAAAGCGGTCACATGGTACGTGTCACCAACTGTTCAGCGCATATATATTCACGTCGTCGCCGCTGGTACGGACGCCAATATAGCCGGAATACGTACCGTACGCGGTTATGAATGAAAATTTACAATCGAAATTCATCACCCGTAGCCAGAGATAAATATCTCAAGCGATGTATTCCAGCGATGTCTCCGCGCCTGATGTGCTACCATTTGAGCGATCACTATGGTACGTGTCACCATCTGTTCAGCGCATACCACATATACTCACGTCGTCGCCACTGGTACGGACGCCAATATACCCGTAATGCACATACCTTACGCGGTCATGCATGTCAATACATTCGAAATGCATCACAGCATTACCCGTAGTAGACAGGGACAAGTCCCTCTATTCCAGCGATGTCTCGTTTTGATGCTGGATGATGGTGCTGCGTATGTGTATGGGTTTGGTACGGACGGAGAAACTGTAACAATTGCTTACGGCATGTCGTATCTCGTATCTCCGTGCTTCCGCCTCGCGCGGCGCGTGAGGCGCCGCTACCTGCCTCCACGTTCTGTGTTGTTCACCGTTGCGTGGGAGTTTTTTGTGTTTGGGTAGTTCTCATGTGTTTCATCTGCAAGATGTTTTGCATTGTACACAGATATATGTGAAGTGCTTCCTTCGGCGCGGCCTAGGAGTTTCCTTAGTTTAATCTGCTAGGTTTATGCACAATGTAGTGCTTTCCTTTTGCTGTGCTTTGGATTCCGTGATCCTTTTGTCACTCTTGCCCTCTTGTTTCCCCTCCCACTTTCCCTGTCCGTGCTCATCTAGTTTTTCTTGTAACCAAATCAGTGCTTCCTTTGCCAACATGCCCTGATGGATTCCATAACCCTATTTCGTATTTCGACAGTCTGAAATCTGATAAGCATATTTGCTTTCCTATCATTTACCCTAGGGCACGTTTTGCCAAAGATGTCAACTTGCTTACAATTTGGCCAAAAGACACCCACAGACAGGGTTTGGGGGTCGATTAGCGCAGGATTATAGGGATGGGTGGGTGGGTTCGCGCGAAGCCTAGATTGGCTGAGCGCGAAAGCAGAGAGTGCCTAGGCTCGTGGCTAGCTACGGCTTATAAGGCACGGGCTAGCTAGAGCTGACCGTTGGGGAAGTCGTTGGTCGTTGGCTGCGTCTAACTGCTCGGGCAAGGTGGTTGCCCTGCAGGTGGGACGCGCCGATATTAACGGTAACAGTGACCGCTAGAGTTACTGTCCCGTACACATGATATTGGATATGCAAACCTCTAGATTCAAATCAATGATCAATCTGGCCATTAACCCTAGGGCACGTTTTGCCAGTAACCTAAAGCCAAAGGCTTGCACAGCCAGAATTAGTGTTGCGGGGGGGGCGGAGTGAGCCAGCCGAAGGACCGCCAAGCAGCAGGTGTTGGGGTCATGGTTGGGTCAATATATTTGCCGTCGGTCACAGAGCTGTTCTTGGCCCAGCCACCCATAAATTTGATTACGGGGAGGGGCGCGCCGATGCAGCTGGCAGCGGACGCCGCGCCTTTCCGTAGGCTGTGCGACGTCCACTTGAAACCGGTGGGTGCGGATGAGTCGACGGTGCGGAGGGCGAGGGTGAGCCACGCGGAGATGGTGGACGCGGCGCCCCACTCGGTAGAAGGTTCGGAAGGTGAGAAGCTCCAAAAGGCGAGTTGGGGGGGGCGTGTTGTAGAATTTGTTGCAGAAGGCCGCGCGCTGCTCCGTGTAGTAGTCGAGCATGTCTGCCAAGACGGGGTTAGCGGCTACAAGGATAGTGATGACAGGTTTATCGGCGGCGTCGCGGCGCTGGTCCCCTTTAGATTTGCGCACGAATAGGCAGATTTGTTGAGCAGGCCTGTCGACCACTAGGTCGCCGGTCTAAAAGCGGGCGCCTGTTTCGGCGCGGCATAAAAACATGTAATTGACGCACACCGCTAAACAGGCTCTGAAGCGCTGCATTTGAGGGAGGGAAGCAGGGGTCCACGCGAAGGTTCTGTGTAGGGTGTTGGCGGCGTGTAGGATGTCCAGGGCGACTTTTGCGGGTAGCGGTAGGCGAGCGGCGGTGGGCAGTAGGCGGTGCTGTAGCATTTCGAGGCCACGGCGGGCGTCCGCCAGGAGTTCGCCCACGGCGATAGGTTGGCGCCGGTGGTCGCGGAAGAACTTGTTAACCGCGGAGAAGTAAGGTTGCAGCGAGCTGGCAGCGACCGTTCCCAAGAGGGCTAGCCAGGCCGTGTAGCGGACCATCGTGGCCGGCGTGGCATGTAGCGGGGCGATATTTTCCTCTGCACAAAAATATAAAAACTGTATGATTGCGCTCTGGTAGCTCGAGTACGTAGAGGGCGCTAGCGAGTTGCTGAGTAGGGCAACCCCCGTAACCCCGAGCTTATCCGATCCTAGGAGGTCTTGAAAAGTTTCAGCCATATCGGAGGACTAGGGCGACTGTGCTGCTTCGCGGCGTAATCCGTAGCGCGGCGGTCCTGTACGCAGAGGGGGGACGTGCAGGACATGAGTATTTAATCGGTCCGGGCGTATCGCCCGGCCAATCGCACCGCGTCGATTGTAGAGCCAAGAGGGGGTGTAAGCCGAAAGGCCACGATGCTCCACGCGGGAGGTCCGACCCCTTCGCGCTTGCCTAGCCTGCCGGGGAAGAACAGGTCGCGGGACGCTGGGAAGTGTACGGTCTCGGTGGCCAAGCGGGCGAACGCGTGGTACCACGTTTTGTTTCGCTAGTAGGGGGCGATGACCGTCGCCGCGGCTTGAGCTTGTTCGAGTTTTGCGGCGAGTGCTGGTAGGGCAGACCAAGGGGGGTTGCAGTAGTTGTTCTCGCGTTTCCACGCCGCGTCGGGGAGGTGTAGGCAGTCGATGTCCTCGCACAAGGAGTCGCGCCAGCGGGCGTTGAAGCGTGGCAGTTGCGTGTTGAGCATAGAAGCGAACCGGTCGATTGTATGCGGTCCCCACTGGCGCTGAAGGTGGTTGAAGAGTTGTGGGTTTAGCTGCCAGTCTTCGGAGTCCATCTCGCGGCTGAGCGTGTCGGCCCAGACGTTGGCGGCTGACCGGATGTAGCGTGGGCGGATGTGGATGTCGTTGGTGTCGAGTAAGAACCACAAACGCCGTAGCTCTGTCATCATGACGGGTGACCGGGACGTTAGCTTGGTTAGGACGGCGACCACGGCAGTGTTGTATTCGTGGAGTAGGACTTGTCGTCCTCGGAGTTGCGGTAGAAAGGATTCGACCGCGTGCCGGACTGCTCGAAGCTCCTTCCACGTAATGTGTTGGAGGCGGTCGGGGGCGCTCCAAAACACGCGGGCTTGGTAATTGGCGTCCTCGTTGAGGACGGCCCCCCATCCGTAGTCGCTCGAGTCGGCGTGCAAATAGGCGGTCTCGATGGGCTTGTAGATCGACCGGCCGTTGTGTTGGGAGGGTACCGTGCGCCACCACTCGAGGTCGCGTCGGAGTTGATGGGTGAGGCGCACGCGTCCCCCCCAACCGGTACGGGTAGCCAAGACGTTGTGGAGCTCGCTCAAAAAGAATCGGGCGGGCGCGATGGCGAGGTAGAGAAATTGCGCTTTCCCCGCGAAGGCTGCGAGTTGGCGTGTGGGTAGCCATCGTGCGTTGGACGCTGCTCGTCCGAGCAAGGCCGAAGCGTGTTGTGCGAGGTGTCGCAGTTTTTCGAGTGGGGCGCGTAACTCGCCGCGTTGTAAATCCACCGTGAGGCCCAAGTGGTCGCCGACTTGCGTTGGCGTCCATACACCTTTCTTGGGGTTGCGTTGTAGGCCGAGGCTGTCGAGCAGGGCTTGGACGCGCTGCCGGAGTAAGAGTGCCTCGCCGTAGGAATCCGCTAAGAAGAGGAAGTCGTCCATGTAGGGGAGTAGTCGGGTGCCTCGCCATCGAGCGTTCCGGAGGAAGCGCTTGGACGGGCGGCGTGGGCCGGCCGATGTAGATGCGGGCGTGGGAGGTGGAGGGCGGCGTAGGTGGTTCGTAAACACTTGCGTGAGTTTGCAAAAGTAGTAGGCGGAGCCCGACCACCCCATGGGGAGGCACGCGAGGCGCCATAGGGTGCCGCGATAGTTGACCGTGAAGTAGTCTCGGTCTTCCTCCCGGATGCCAAGGGTGTAGTACCCATCGGCGAGGTCGAGTGAGACGAAGTAGTCTCCCGGTCGAGATAGATGGCGGAGGTGCTTGAGGGTCTCGCAAGTCATGTTGAATGTTGAGCAGTAGCGGTTGAGTTCTCGAAGGTCGATAATCAAGCGCCATTGATTGCATCCGGGTTTTGGCACCAAGAACATCCGGGAGACGTAGCGGGGGTTTGTAGAGCGCTCCCACGCGCCGCAAGCCTCGAAGCGTGGTAGTTCCGAGTTGAGAAACTCGAGTTGGTCGGGTGTGGCGTCTAGCATCGAGACGCCGTGGTTGAACGGCTTGGGGCGTAGGCCGTGCTTGAACTTTACACGTACGCCGTGGCGGATCCAACTTAGGACTTGGCCGCTCGCGCCGATGCGCTCCCACTCCCGCCATTTTCGACGTTCGCGGTGGCGCATGAAGGAAGATGTCGGGGAGCAGGAATCGGCGCGGCGGGCCACACCATCATTTATTGCTTGGGGTTTTAGCCGAGTCGGTCGGCTCGGGGGGTGGAGCGGCTCGTACCGCGGCTGCTGCCGCCGCAGCGGCCTTGCGTTTGTCGGCGGCGGCTTTGCGGGTTCGAGCGTCGGGGCCGGTAGGCTTGTCCGGCGTGACCTTTGCGAAAGCGGCGCTGGCGGCGGCTTTGCTGGCGGCGTGTAAGCTAACTTCAAGCGTGCACCGCCTCCCCGTCACAAACCTCAACCCCAAACAAGCATCCCCCCCCACCACTCTCCACCCCTCTTGGGTTCCCCTCCTCACGCCACACCTTCCCCGCCCCCCTCACACTCTCTCCCCCTTCACCCACTCCTCCCGCGCCAAAAAATACTCCCCCACTGCACCCCTCACACACATAGACACAGAATACCTCTCCCCCTCAGACCATCATTTCCCCCCCTGCGACGTGACGCGCATCATCTCCAAACACAAAGACACTGAATACGGACAAACCCAATACATGGTCGAATGGGCCCCGGAACACCTCACGGAATGGGATATACAACTCCAACTGGACGACGGCTTCCAACTCATCTCTTCCACCCCCACCTCGGTAAACCTACCCACCCCCACCCCCGCCGACTGCTCCATATGCCACAACCCTCTGCACTTAGAACCCACCTCCACCTGCAGCACATGCCCGCACTTTGCCGTCCATTCCCAATGCCGCCCCGCCCTAGGCCCCGCCTCATGGCAATGCGACTGGTGCGCTCGCGGCAAGCGACACGACCTCACCCGCCTCCACGAGGTCCAATGGGCGCCTTGCCTTCAACTACACGACACCATCAGTGAGACCCCCTCAGGCCCCACCGCCCTCACCGCATTTAACTCCGGCTTTGTCCCCTCCACCACACCCATCCTGCCAGAACCCGGACCGCCACCCTGGACACACCGCCTTATCACATTCAACCACACCCCCATCAACCCTGACCTCGACATGCTCCCAACCGGTAAATTCGCCCTCCACACACACCCATCACTCCACGACACAACCATACTCTGCACCCCGGACGGCCGCGCGGTAACCACACTAAACGGCCCCCGCGTCCGCCACCTCTACCAACTCTTTCGCCCCGACCTTTCCGACCACACATTCGAAGAGGAGGTCTACAACCTCCTCACTCGCCTAGGCTCCCGCTCTGAAATCCACTCCCCCTCACCCGCCACCACCACCCGCAACAGATGGGCCACCAGAGAAGACCTCCTCTCGGCTCTCCGTCAAACATTCCACATCCAGACAGAACTCTACTCAGACCCCCTCAACAAATCACTCCACTCGCACACCTACCACTCACTCTACCCCGAAGACATAGTCTTCTCATCCAGCGGCAGCAATGCCCCACACACATGGCAAGGCACCAACATTGCCAACCCCGAATACGACCACGAATGCATGCGCAGAGCCATGGAACATGCAATCACCAGCGCACACCGCACAGCCACACACACCCCCAGCGCAACCATCCTCATACTCCCCCGTTGGGAACACACCCCATACCGACACTCCAAGTATATCAACTCCCCCTACACACATCACCTATACACCCTTCCCAATGACGCGAACACCTTCTTACCCCCCGACCAACACACTGGCCATCCCACCCCTACCCCTTTCGGAACACGCTGGATGGTCGACATCTACCTAGTAGCTAACTCCCTCGCTCTCCACACCCTACCCTCACACACTGCCATGACCGCACTCCACAACACCCTCGAGTCCATATACGACACACACCTCCCGAACCCCAACATCACCATCCCACCTCCACACCTCACAGACTCCTACTCACCCCACTCCGCAGGCATATACTACTTCCCCTCCAACCCCACTCACCCCCTTACCTACCCCATCCAAGAACGCACACAACTAACATACTCCCCCACCAGAGGCACTCTTGCTTGGAACTGGCAGGACTTCGTATACACAGACGGCTCTAAAAAAGGAAGCAGCTCCCCTCTAGGGGCCGCAGCCACCCACCCAGCCTCGGACACCAACGTCAAAATCCTGGTGACCTCTACCCCTCCCTCCCATACTATCAATCGAGCCGAACTAGCTGGCATTGACATAGGCCTCCAACTAGGCCATACCCACCTCCTAACTGACAGTGCGTGCTCCCTCCGTCTCATACAAGGATACCTTAACTGCCCCTCCGCTTATAGGCATAACATCCACCGCGACACACTCCTCTCTATCACACACACCATCACCACCCGCTGCAACGCAGGCATCCGCACACATCTCGGGAAAATTAAAGCACACAACCACTCACTCGGCAACGACCTCGCTGACGCACTCGCTAACCAGATAGCGGATGGCCAAACACCAAACACCACATACAACACAGGCTCCGACGTATCCATTGGTCACTGGACCTGGCCTTACACCCTCATACCACAGACTCAAGGGGCACCCATACCTTACAAATACACAAACCTCAAAGCCGACGCACACACCCACAGCTGCAAACACACACTTACACCCCTCTCACAGACATCCAAACACGGCGCCCTCCTCGCCCGCGCCGCGGCAGACGGCGCCGACTTCACCTTCCACAATAAACACACAACACTCACCAACACCCAATTCACCCACAAACAAGAGTTCATATGGGGCGTCCACAACACCCGCCTCCTCACACACAACCCCACCATGAGATGTCCCATGTGTGGCCAATTCACCAGCAACGGCCACATGGCCGGTAACTGCCCTTCCATGTCTGGCCTAAGACAGGACCGTCACAACAGCGCGCTACAACTCCTACTCTCCCTCCTGGAACGCCACAACGGAGGACGCTGGGAGACTATCACTGCAGACTTCGGTAACAAACCCATCAAGTCCTTCACCCGCCCCACCCCCCCCCTCCACCCCCCTCGACTGCCACCCTCCACACCCCACCCACATGCCCACCCGCCTTGTTGACGCAGACGAAGGTCTCTCGCCCGACTCTCTAACCTCGTGCCCCGCTATCCTCCCCCCCGAAATCCTCCCACCTGCACTACGTCCCCCGGCGCACAAACCCGATTTCATACGCCTCCTCGAACCTCGCTTCGTAGGCCACAACAACGGCCGCCGCCGATACTCATCTATCAGAAAAATACAGATAGGGGAATGGAAGTACTGCACAGACCACAACCTCTCACACACAGCTAGCTTGATTAGGGACAAATACACACCCCTCGCAAACGCCATCCGAAACCACTGGCCAGGTACCGAAGTCGATATCTTACCCATAGTCATGAGCCGCACGGGAACCCCGCACTCGACCACCATAGCAAGTCTCACCTCCCTCCTCACCCTCCGCACCGACCCTCCCGACAAACTAATCACCAAAGCACGACTCGACACATCCCGCATCCTTTCTTCACTCCACGCACACACCGTCCAATGGCTACATTATCTCCTCCTTGTCTACCGCACCAAATCACGCACGATCACTCGCCGAGCCTCCGCATAACGCACCTCCCCAAGCCATCCTTGCACACCGCTTTCAAACCGCTTCAGACCCTCCCCGGGGGGGAGTAAAACCCCCGACCACACTTGGAGAGGTTGGACATAGGTGGTTCACGGTCTAGCCCTGACTTATAAGTTCCATGTTTGACATAGTTGGGAGGGCCCAGAGACAGCAGCCGACGCATCCGGCCTTTGGTGAAAAACCGGCGCATACGGTACATGTTGTAAACAATTTCAATTTCAATTTCAATTTCAAGCGTGCGGTCGATGAAAGCTTGGCGTAGCGCGTCCAATGTGCCGGAGACCGCGGTAGGACGCGGTCGGCAGAAGCGTTCGTGTGCCAATTCGGCGAATACGCGGTCCGCATCTGTTCTCGTTTGTCCGCCCTTGGTGAGGCGGAGGAAGCCCAATCGAGTACGGGCGGCTTCCTCCGTCGCTGTGTGGGTGCGATGACCCGCTCGGATGAGGGCAATCGCCGCCGCATGCTCTGTAGGTAGAGGTGGGCCGTGCGACAACGTGTCCAAAGCCTCGCCAATTGCCGCGTTGGCGCAACTGTCGAAGAAGGCATAGCACCCGATGTGTAGGTATTCGTCGTATGCCGCTTGGGTGCGTTTGTCGCTTAGGGCCCGGGCGGTGTCGTCCGTGAGAGTCCACAGTCGTGGCTCCTCGATGTCTCGAGGGGGACGTTCGAGGCCGGCCGGGATGACTTCGCCGTAGTAGGTGAAGTCGACGAACTCGGCCGCGGAGGGGTCGGGTTCGTCGTCGAGCAGGTCAATAGGTGGCTCGGGGACCGCCTTACCACCCTCCGTCGCTGTTGCGTCGGCGGGAATGGACTGTTGTTGATCGGTAGTAGCAGGTATAGCTGTCGTCTGCCGGAGGTGTGCGAGTAAGGCAGCGTTAGCCGCCAAAAACTGCTCAGTAATCCGTTGTTCCGATGCCAAAACTGCCGTACGAATCTGTTCGGCTGTGCGTTGTTCGAGTGAGGTAGCGTGAGGGTCGGCCGCTGCGGCGGATGTGGACTTCCCGGGCTGCATGTTGGGGAACTGCGTAGCTGAACGGGGGGAAGTGTCGCGTGACGCTCGAGTGCGCATGGGACGAAAAGGTAAAACTGACACCCTACTCGACTACTAGAGTCGAGACTGCATTCGCGCGAAGCCTAGATTGGCTGAGCGCGAAAGCAGAGAGTGCCTAGGCTCGTGGCTAGCTACGGCTTATAAGGCACGGGCTAGCTAGAGCTGACCGTTGGGGAAGTCGTTGGTCGTTGGCTGCGTCTAACTGCTCGGGCAAGGTGGTTGCCCTGCATGTGGGACGCGCCGATATTAACGGTAACACTAACCGCTAGAGTTACTGTCCCGTACACATGATATTGGATATGCAAACCTCTAGATTCAAATCAATCTGACCATAATATCTGTGAGAAGCACAATATCTGTATATGTAGGTAGTAGTGCTTCCCTTTGCCATGTCTGGATTCCATTACCCTATTCCGTATTCCGACAATCTGAAATCTGATATTAGCGTATTGCTAACTGCTATCCAATATGTATGAAGCTATCATCGAAGATTATGTGCAATGCCATTACAAGCTTCTCTACAGACACACATGAGGAGGTAATCCATCACCCTAGCTGTTCCTTTCAGCATAGCGATGGCGATGCCGACATAGCCCGGAATACCTCCGAAAGATGCGCCTTCCTGCGAGAGGATGTGGGATCGCTACTATCGTACTGCGGTATGTGTAATGGAGTACGTGAACCATTATTAAAACGCGTGGTACGGAACGATGTTTGGTTCAGTACTAACCAAACTTTTTACAAGAAAACGCAGCATAAGCCACCAAGCAAAAAGAAGAAAAGAGGAAGCAACCAAAGCCCGAGGAACATGAAGGCATGCCAGAGCGTCAACACTGTCCTCCTGCAAGGCATCACGGAGATACGAACCCAAAATACCACGAAGAGGAGCAGAAAGACTTTGCATGAACTCTCGCCGCGCATCCCCCAAAAAACGCCGAAAAGGAACATAAGTAGTTCGACGAACGAAATGTTGCATACTTTGGTTAGTACTCATATCTCGGAACGACATTTGGTTTAGTAGATTGATACGTATCGACTATGGGTACCTATTGTACGAGCATTTCCAAAGAAAAGGTCGCTGCTGATGTTGAGCTATATATAGTCCGCATTGTTCGAGGATAGATTGCAAGCCTCAAGCGATAAACCATGATTCCCGGAACGACATGCCACAACGGCAGCTGCCCGACTCTCCGAGACCAAAGAAGCTCGTCCATACCGGGTGTTTAGTTGGGCATGGACTTGTTTAATGCCGATCGAGCCACCCGCATTGAATAGTCACGACGGCCCGATTATGATTGAAGTCACCCGCCATCAAACGGAACATACCCTAGCCATAAGATAAGGGTCAAGATGAGATCGAGGGGAACATGTCCGCCTTGACGTAAATTCCTATCTCACGGATGAGCTTCAAGCGGTATATATTTCTGAAGCGCTTGAAATGATGACGAGCCCCCCTTACCCAATCGCGCATGCGCCGTCCATAGTCCCTGACCTTGCAAGTTGAGTTACGCAATTGCCGGGCGGCGACCCGGCGCATATGATCCCGATTAAGACAGCCCACTCGTGATGGATGAAAAGATTTCAACATGACTTCTTCCTTGACCCTTTCTCGTTTAGACGGCGCAGGTCATCTGCGATGTTGCCAATTTGCCATGCCAAAGATGTAACTAGATGTTGACTATGGTTCCAATCTTTATACGTGCTATTCAGCCTTTCACGCTGAATTGCTTCTCATGCAAGTTGGCGTGGACCGTTTAATCTGAATGTTAGTAGTCACATCCGGCACGACGTTCCAATTAGCCATATCTCTATATGGCGACCCTCACATCCACAGTCGCTATCACGTATTAGCATTGTGTGACGAGTACAGACCTGCAACAGTACATTGCAGGACATTGTACAGGTACTCGTTACGGATACCAAATCGTGCTTTTCCACAAGACGGACGTATACTCGTGGGTACGTCGCTATTGCAATATTGTAATGGTGCTGATGCTACAGTACGACCAGTACCTCCCGGTACGTACAGATATGCATAATTAATCTAACCAGCCAGAACGAGCTCTTCAATGCAGAAGGAGCCGCGTCGTGAAATCCAATGCTAGGCAGGCCGAGTCTCGAGGACAGATGACGACGGTTGAACATCACTAACGCCTGACACGTAAGCGAAGCTTGCAGGCGTAACTAATCTGGGCTGAAACCTATTTAAGCCCAGTGCAGTAGAGGGAGGTGACAGAACCTTTTAACAATTCCTTTGTTCACTTACAACATCTACTGCCTAAATATAGCAGTGAAACATCTCTCATCAATTGCCTCTCGACAACATCATTTTGCCATCTTGCAACAACAGAACTAGACAGACTAGAACAGATTTGTGCTAGCGTTTAGCTTTCGGAGGCTAACCGCCACACTGGTTTCGGAGCTCTTTGGTCGACGCACGCTTTCGTTGCTCGTTGATTTGCTCGACCTTGTTTGATTGAGTTGAGATGGCTTCTCTTGGAGCTGGACATTACGTGGTTTTAGTAATTCACGTCGGAGGAACTAAATCGTCGGACTTGAAGTTGGTGTTTCAGCGTGAGCCTCGTTCTGGTAAAACTTGGTTCCCAGCTGGCTCTGTCCTACCTAACGAAGAGCCTGTCGACGCTGCTATTCGCGAGTTACACGAGGAGACCGGTCTTGTTTTGACATCGGATGATTTGACGCTGTTGAGTGGTGAACATGTTAACGTTACACTACCTCAAGGACGACAGCTTGTTTACGTGTACTCGGCTTCTATTCCTGTCTTGTTTGCTACGAACAACTTACGTACACATGCTTAGGTCGAGCATGCTGTTTTGGAACAGTCGACAGTTAATCCGGATGGCACTTACGTCGTCCCGGAATCCATCAACATTGACGGTCTGACACTTACGCCCTCACAGAAGGGGTTACTTCGTGCTAAGAAGCACAAGAGTGAATTACTTCAGTTCGGTTACGTGACTCAGTGGGAATCTTTTTATCGAGCAATCACACAACATGTTCCAGTCATGCAAGACGACACGTCTATCCCGAGACAGTTCCACATGTACCCCCGGTTTACGACGGTCGACTCTGGTTCTGTATGGCTTCTGATTCGTGGACACATTAATCGACTGACTGGTGAAGGACCTACAGATTTACGAGTGGGAAAGCCGATGTCTACCCACAACTTGGCTGGCCTCTCTGTGACCCTCACGGAGACTCAGCGTAAGGCTGCTATTACTTCACCGTACCAGGATGGTCGAGTGCCTCATGTACTGGAGGATTGGCTTGAAGCACAACCTCAGCGTTTTATAATGCTTGGAATTACGGTTGACTCGTACGATGCAGTGTTCTGGGTTACTTCACAGTTTTTTGGACACCTAGGTGGGTGGTGGTTGAACCGGAAAAATCAGCCTCCAATTCCATCTACGTACAACGAGCTTGTTGAGGAGATACGCAAGTCGACGTTTCTTCCGAACATTCAGGACGACGCAATTAACGCTTTGCTAAACTTTACGCAGAGCAACACGATGAGTTACGCGGTTTTCACTAAACAGTACAACGACTATTTACGTCGGTCTCGTCAACACCTGACAGCTAGTGTACAGTGTGTACGCTTCATTAATGGCCTGGCGAATGAGGAGCTCAAGAACCTGGCTAAGTCACACCGAGCTCAGAAGGGATACCAAACTACTCTGGTGGAGCTGCAAAACTTTTTGAATGATGTCGTGACAAACTCGCCGAGACTCAGCAATACGAGGTCTGCTGATGGACCATCTACCCAGCCTACACGCAAGCGCAACTTTGACGACCCTCTCGAGGAAGCCTCTAACGTATGGAAACGTAATAAAGGTGGCCGTGGACGTGGCCGCGGACGTGGACGTGGAGGTGGCAACAATGGTGGACGTGGTCAGACAGCTGGCCGCGAAGATTTTAATTCACTCGCAAATGCAATGACAGCAGAGGAACGTAAGCGACACATGGACGAAGGACTCTGCTTCAAGTGCCACAAGAAGGGACACCGTTTGTTCCAATGCCCGGAGTTCAAAGGCAAGGCACCGATGCAACCTAAGAAGCAATGATGGTGGCAAGGCTGTTCTACAAATGAACTGGAGCAGCCGGCTACATCTACTGTTCATTCTGAGACATTGTTAGCGACAGAGGTCATCGAAACACCTTCGACATCTCCATCGACTACAGTTGCGACACCTGTAACGCAAGTAGCAGGTCGTCGTCGTCAGACTAAGCAGAGACAGAGTCGTAAACCTGTAACCAGACGTTCAGTTGATTGGAAACTAGTTGACTCAGTCTTTGACCCTCTGCATGCACGATTCAACTTCACGTTGGAGGGATGTGCTGATGATGAAGGTCTTAACTCGCACGGTGACTTACCTCACTGTTCGCCGAGTGACTCGATTCTAGACAGAGATTTAACAGGAGAACGGGTGTTCATCAACCCACCCTGGGAGTTAGCTGAGCAGATTGCGCAGCATTTTGAGGATTGTCGTCGAACATCTCCGACATC
Organism: Tetraselmis chui; assembly: GCA_026401115.1. NCBI lineage: Eukaryota > Viridiplantae > Chlorophyta > Chlorodendrophyceae > Chlorodendrales > Chlorodendraceae > Tetraselmis > Tetraselmis chui. The sequence goes on from JAPMLY010000990.1 coordinate 61,336, forward strand.
TACGATGGCTGTATTTGTACTACCGAAGCGGGCGAAATTTACTCAGGTGACTAAGCACTAGAAACTCTATCAAGAATTCCCAGCAAGGACACAGCTTTTTACACGTCAGTCACTGGAGAACCGAGCGCAACAGGAGGTGGTTGCTCCAGCCCCTTGGCCTGTGCAGCTGTGGTTAGTCGACGCAGATTGTGTGTTTCACGACTCTCAAGAACCTACAGCACCTGATCAACCCGACTCGGTACCTGTACCAACAGACGACTCGGAACAGTCCATCGCTACGCTGCGACAATTTTCTTCGCCAGCTACAGCACTACTAACTGACCTCACGGAAGCTCGCCCGTTAATTCGAACTGAGCTGACTGTGAAAACTCCTGATGGCAGACACCAAATTTCTGGATTAGTGGATTGCGCAGCGACGCTTGACTTCGTATCAGAGGACTTTGTACGACGCTTTGCTTTACAGACTCGGAAGTCTGCAAGTAAGACTCCAGTTCGACTCGCTAACGGACAACGAGTGATTTCTACGACAGTCTGTGACGTCACTTTTGAGCTGGCTCGACACGAATTTCACAGGACCTTTTACGTTCTACGTGATTTACATACAGCTGATTTAATCCTAGGTTTAACATGGCTTGATGACGAACATGCCTCTTTACAATTTGGTACAACCAGAATTTTTACACTGATGGACGGTACAGCTGTGGAGACTACACTCGAGGAACGACGCCCTGACTGTCTGTTGCTGTCGTCTACTAAAGTTCAGAAACTCATGCGCAAGACGCGCCGCAGCTGAGGACGTCACGCTGATTTTTACGTCATTGAACTTACATCTGCCGCCAAACAATCGACAGACTTCCACACTGGAGAGGAACTAACAGCAGAACAACGTGACAACTTCCGGTCGTTACTTTTTGAAGACTTCCCGGCGTTACTGCAACCTGTCGACTCTCCACCTGTAAGCCGACAGTGGGATCATCCCATTGAAACAACTTGCCCGATGCGACGTCAACGTTTGAACCGATTGTTACCAGCAGAGCGCGCTGAGCTTAATCGACAGCTCAAAGACGCAGTGGAAGCTGGTTTGATACGTCCCATCTACAGTGAGTTTGGCTCGCCAATTCTTTTTGTGCGAAAAGCTGATGGCTCGCTACGTATGTGCATTGACTACCGTGGCCTTAACGAGGTTACGCGTAAAGATGCTTACCCACTACCGCGTGTGGATGATACTCTGGACGAACTTAAAGACGCGAATTTTTACACACACCTCGACCTCGCTTCTGGATTCTGGCAAGTTCGAGTGCGCGATCAGGACGTTCACAAGACGGCTTTTCAGACCCCTAATGGCTTAATGGAATGGGTCGCCATGCCGTTTGGGCTGTGCAACGCACCAGCTACATTTCAAAGGATGATGAACGACATTCTTCGCGAATTTTTACATAAGTTCGTGACAGTCTACCTGGATGACGTCTGTATCTACAGTCGAACTCTGGAGGAGCACCTGGAGCACCTACGTCTAGTGCTACAACGATTCAAGGAGGAAGGGCTGAAATTACGCCTTAAGAAATGCTTCTTCGGACTACAACAGATGGAATACCTGGGCTACACTGTGTCAGCCGGAAAAATTTCGGTTTCCACAAAGAAAGTCGAGGCCGTTGCAGACTGGCCAGTGCCCAAGACGCAGAAGGAGGTTCGCAGTTTCGTACAGTTCTGCAACTTTTACGCGAGATCTATACACCATTTTAGCGACCTTACGGCTCCATTGACGGACTTACTGCGGAAGTCCCAGCCACAGGAGGTTACGCTGACGCCTGCTTGTTTGGAAGCCTTCGAGACTCTCAAGTTACGGCTCATTTCCGCGCCATGCCTGATCCTTCCGGAGGTCAGCTCGGACGCGACGTTCACCGTGGCTACAAATGCATCAACAGTGGGGATTGCAGCAGTCCTGTTGCAAGACCAAGGAGGCGGTCTTCAACCAGTCTCTTACTGGGCGCGTAAGCTGAATACAGCTGAGCGTGGTAACACTTACTCTGCGTACGACTTAGAAGCTTTGGCCGTATGCGAAGCTGTCAAGCATTGGAGGTGCTATCTTGAAGGCTGTTCTAAGTTCCTTGTCGTAACAGACCACGACACACTGCGACATCTGCTCAGGCAACCGAACAACAGGCTGAACAAGCGGCAAGCAAGATACCTGCGGGATTTGCAACCTTTTGTGGGCTCGATGACACTTGCATATCGCAAGGGAGCTCTGAACGAAGCCGACCCGTTAAGCCGGCGTCCAGACTTCGTACCTCAGGCCACAGTACCCTTTATTTTGGGATGGCGAGGTTCCGTCAGATCGAGAATTACGACGGAAGTCCCAGCTGCTGTTTGAAGACGCACAGTTAAATTTACTGACTGTTAACGCGCTGCAGCTGAGCCCTGAGTTCGCTGATCTCATTCGCGAGGGGCTCTCACGAGATTCGTTTTATGGGGACGATGGTGAGTGGACAAGAGACAGCCGGATAGAAGCCAGAGATGGGTACTTTTGGCGTCTCAATCGCCTCTATATTCCACAGAACTCTGAGCTCCGACTGAGATTGATCACAAAGCTGCACGAAAGTTCGTCAGCTGGTCACAGAGGAGTTGCTAGCACTCTTGCTAAAGCACTCGACAGATTCTGGTGGAAACGAATCCGCCAAGACGTGAAAGATTTTTGTGAACGCTGCGTCGTGTGCCGACGAGCGAAGATTCGACCGCAAATGGCTGCGACTCTTTACCCATTACCTGTTCCACCCAGACCGTGGCACACAGTTGGTCTTGACTACCTGACACACTTGCCTGAGAGCAACGGCTTTAACAGTGTGCTGATTGTGGTAGACCATCTAACTCGAATGGCCCATTTTCTGCCATGTACAGAGTCGATTACTGCCGAAGAAACTGCAACTTTGTTTTTACAGGGAGTCTACCGCTTACATGGACTTCCCCGAGTGCTAATCAGCGACCGCGACCCAAAATTTGTCAGCGCTTTCTGGCAGACACTCTGGAGACGCCTTGGAACGCGTCTAAACATGTCTTCCAGCCGACACCCAGAAACAGACGGATTGACAGAGCGCGTGAACAGCACGTTTCAGCAGCTTCTTCGTTGCTTCTGTTGCTATGATGGCTCTGACTGGTCGACACTTTTACCGCAAGTGGAGTTTGCGTACAACGCTTCACGTGCACTCGGAATTGAGCACACACCGTTCGAGGCTAACTTTGGTTTTTCTCCTGACGAGCCTCCTGACCTGCTCTTCAGCATGCGACCGTCGATTCCAATTTCGCACGACGCAACAGAACGGTTAAGATTGTTACAGGAAGTGCACAACCTGGTACGCTATGTGTTACAGCTACATAAGGACGAGATGCAGGCGAGCACAGAACCGTCTACGGCGCCACACTTTGCTAAGGGAGACAAGGTGTCAGTCGTCACAACAAAGCTTTTTCTGCGAGGACAACCGAACAGGAAACTCAGAGACAGACAGCTCGGCCCTTTTTCCGTGGAGGAGCAGATTGGAAAACACAGTTACAGATTGAAACTACCAGCGACAGTACGCTTACATCATGTGTTCCATGTTAACAACTTACGACCGTGCTCTACCGCTCCGCTACGACCAGCTGTCCCAGTAACTGTACCTGAAGGAGACGATGAGGAGTTTGACGTATCACACATCTCTGCTGTGTGCATCAAGTCGCTACCTGGGCGACGAGGCAAATATTTGCTCTTCATGACGCACTTCAGTGATGACGACATTCCACCTATCTGGCACCGTTTGAACGAGGTGCATCGAACAATTGCGTTACAAGAATTCTTGGAGACGCCCCAATGGCGCAAATTCGCCAAGACTCAGGCATACATTGACTTCATGCACGCTTTCCCAGCGCGCATTCCTGAGTCCCAGTAACTGCTTCAGTAAAGAAGCCAAGAACCACGGAGGTCTGCCTCGCGGCGGCCTCATTGATCTGTCAAGAGGGGGAGGGTACGAGTGTGACGAGTACAGACTTGCAACAGTACATTGCAGGACATTGTACATGTACTCGTTACGGATACCAAATCGTGCTTTTCCACAAGACGGACGTATACTCGTGGGTACGTCGCTACTGCAATATTGTAATGGTGCTGATGCTACAGTACGACCAGTACCTCCCGGTACGTACAGATATGCATAATTAATCTAACCAGCCAGAAGACGCGCCAGAACGAGCTCTTCAATGCAGAAGGAGCCGCGTCGTGAAATCCAATGCTAGGCAGGCCGTCTCTCGAGGACAGATGACGACGGTTGAACAGCACTAACGCCTGACACGTAAGCGAAGCTTGCAGGCGTAACTAATCTGGGCTGAAACCTATTTAAGCCCAGTGCAGTAGAGGGAGGTGACAGAACCTTTTAACAATTCCTTTGTTCACTTACAACATCTACTGCCTAAATATAGCAGTGAAACATCTCTCATCAATTGCCTCTCGACAACATCATTTTGCCATCTTGCAACAACAGAACTAGACAGACTAGAACAGATTTGTGCTAGCGTTTAGCTTTCGGAGGCTAACCGCCACAATTGTGTCGCTTCAACTTTACGAAGTAGGTGCTCGACGGATGCTTCCTTATCGTCGTTTATTGTCCATATCAAGCGTCCGTTGAATAAGGTACGAAGAGTCCTCCTCCTCGACGACGACACGGCGTAGGTGTCCGTATAACGGCGGCGGCCTACGTTACTCGCTACATGTCGAGCCGCAAACGCGCGAGCGGAAGGCCATGGCGGGGTGATCGAGGCCGGATGTGTTTCGAAACTCATGTTTTCGATGAGGAGGATTTAACTAACGGTACCCACCGTCACCGAGGCACGCATAGGGAGGTCGACCGGGGGACATTCCACACAACAACTCCGGCAAGGTTTTAGGACTAGTATGGGCAAACCCTAAAGCCCGGTACTATTCTCGGACATGTATGGAGAGTAGCTGATATTCTATTCTTCGTGTGGTTATTGTCAAGTTTTAGAGGCGGAGAGTCGGCATGTTCGTGTCCAGGTAGTTAGGTGCGGAGCTGAGTTAAACTAAAATGATTTACAACAAGTACCGCTCTCACCGGACGGTTGCTTGTGAGGGTATTCTTACGAATGTCATATAGGAAGCTCAACATGCAATATTAGGTTGGGGTCCCTATATGTAGATACCCCGAGGGACCAACGCATTAAAACCGTTAAGGGGTGTGTAAGGCTGATGTCAGATATTACTTGACTTGAGTTATTGTGCGAACTCAAGTAAAGTGCGCTAATCGGGTGTCGTAAATAGCTTGAGTTGATTTCAGAATGACGTTTTGAACTCATGTGGCCGGTTTTTCGAGGTCGGCACTTGAGTTTGAGGCCCGAACTCAAGTGGCCTCCGCAAACATGAGTTCGGCCCCGGAATCCGCGCCAAGAAAAATGCGGGCACATTTCGTGCACGCCGTCGCCCTCGCCGCTGGCCCCGCCAAATAAACACCACGGCGGGCCATCTCTCGTGGCTGCCACCTCTCCCGCGCTATGGAGGGAAGGGCTGCGGACCCTAGCCCCGGCGGCCAACCAGGAGGAGACGCAGTCGTGCGTGCTGATGTTGGCGATGGCGGGGCTAGCGATAAGGCGCCGCCCGCCACTCCCGCCGGGCCTCCACTGGCGGCCTCCCCGGGCCAGACGCCCTCCTCGGGCGTAGGCCCTCGGACCCAACTCATATTCAACGACGTCGTTGACGTGTCCGGTGGAGCGTCGGAGGGGGGTGAGGACGAAGACGTTGGCGGAGATCTTCCCCAAGGCGGCGACGCAGGCGGTGTCCAACAGTTTGCCGCCAAGACGAAGGCCGGCAAGAAGCTTCCGCCCGCCAAGGCCTCCAAGCCTCCGAAACCCAACCAGGCGGGGAGAAATACTGTCCCGCAGTGGAAGGTCGGGGAGTGCCTGGCAGTGTTCGACGCTTGCGTAGCTGCAACGGAGCGGCAGGTGGAGTCGCAAACACTCGATCGCCAAGCTTGGGCGGTCGAGGAGTATCCTGCGAAGGTGGACGACGTGACGCGGGCGGACATGTGGCACAGCGGCAGCCCCACGCCCGATGATAGCAAGCGTATTCGGGTCAATGGAGGAGCTATGCTACAGCAGTTTGACAGCTTGAAGCGGGAGATTCTGAAA
>JAPMLY010000990.1:70000-102500 GCA_026401115.1 Tetraselmis chui
GAAGATGGTCTCCATGGCATGCAGCTCCATAAGGGTGTCCGGTGGTCGAACCCAAGCATCATAGTACTCCTTCAAGAACCAGTCTACAAATCTGCGCAAACATGTGGGGGGGGAGCAAGACAGACAAGCACATCGTAAGACACTCCGGCAAAGCACAGTCCACTAAAGCATAAACAAGAACCATAGACATCCCCCATACTTACACGGGGAAGAACTCTTGAATGGTGGTGCGGCCAATGCCGCACATGCCGGCTACTGCGCCAACATGGCACCCAATGGCCAACAACCGCAGCACCGCCATCAGTTTGAGGCTGAGCGGTGCTGCCGGACGGCCTGGCCCCTGCGGGTTGTCGTTCTCAAAAACCCCGGAGTCCCTCATCCGTCTTAACATGTCGTCAAACATGGGTTTGGGGATCCTAAAGGTCGCGCGGAACTCGTCGTAGAGAAAGCTACCGACATCGTTAACGCCGGGGTGTTGGACGTAGTCTTTCCACCAATAGCTCTGCCGGTAGTCCCGCGACCACCTCGCTGCACCGGTGAAACGCTGTCCCCCAAACCACCGTTGCTGCTCTTCATGGGTCCCGTACCGAGGCCTCCGTTTGCGGCCAATACGGCGGAGGCGGAGGCGGCGGCGGCCCACGGACTGACGGCTGTTGGCCTTATGCGAGGCGATGGTTGCTGCGCTGAATAGTAGCGTGGCCGCTGCGACCGCGGCCGCGATCGTGAGGTACTGCCGTTGTTTCACCATTAAATACAATCGAATAGCGGCGCTAGGGAGGGCACGACGGTGATGGTGGGGAGTGACGGTATGACGGTGATGGTGGGAAGCGCAGCGGTGTTGTTTGGGGAGGGCACGACGGTGACGGCGGGGAGCGCAATTTTGATAATTCGAGTTTCATCCAACACTCCTCCACAAAAGTCCGGACATGCATTATGTTAAGCATAAGCTAGTCAAGAACACGCCCCCCTCTCACCACGTCAAGCACGACGATACCCGAGTACCACCCAATTGTAGGAGAGCCGAGAAGCAAGCAGTAAGCCGCCATCCGGGGTGGTTAGACCTCAGCTTAAAGCGGGTGCTGTCGGTGGAGTTTGTCGAATTAAGCCCATAAACTCCCGAGAAATTGTCTGAACTGCACACGTCATTCTGAGCGCCACGCTTGGGCATTGCTCAAGCGCTCATACCAAGCTGCATACTTCTCTGTGTTCCACATAACCGTATTTTTGGGGGGCTTTTGGAGGGGGTTTGGAGGCGTGGGTGCCGTGTTCAATGCGCGAGGTTTGGTTTGCGGGTGTATGAATAGAGCACGGAAGTTCACGCCGCTGGCACGGGTGATTTTTTGGAAAGCAGGCGAGCAAAAACGCACATGACGCAGGTTTGGATAAACACTGCACGCTGTAAACATGCGAGGGCGATTGGCTTAGGGGAGGGGCGAGGTCCAACTTGGCCGTTAGGGACGCATCACGTTGACGGTGGTGTTTGGAATGCTTGGGTATGTGCTTGTGCCAACCACACCCGCCCCACGCGTGGCACGCGTCGGGAATTGGGCTCGGAGGTCAATAGGAATGAAGAATTGGTAGACATATATCGACAAACCCCGCACAAATCGTCTCAGGAGGTGAGCCGACTTCGATGGGTGTTGCTTGGCACTGCGGCTCAGCGGTGCCGGAATAGTTTGTTAATTAAAATAATTCATAACAAATCGATTTGTGGGATTTTGAACTCCGGAGTAGGTGCGTTCGACGCGCATTAAAAAGACGCGTCCAACGGTACCTGCTATAAAAAGTTTTGACCATATATGAGGAAGTTGTGATCGCTTGAACATTGTTGCCGAAAGCGGCTTGCCCTTGGGTTGTGCGCATATCGGTGGTAAGTCTACATACGCGATTTCTTGCGTTTCCCCCACAGCGGCCTGCCCAACACCTCCTCCCTCCGTCGCCTATGCATAATACTTGCGCGACCGTCGCATCAGCGTTCATATTGCGGCGTTGTGCGCCCGTTACTCTTTTCGTCTACCAAGCACGGCGACTGTTTGAAAGAGCGTGCCGCACGGGTGCGGGCGCGATAACCCCAAGTAAACATGCCCGGCAGTGTTCGAACTCGCCCCTCGCAGTTGTCGGTGCATTCCATTTTGCGCGCAAAAGCATTGCCTGGGATTTCAGGACATTTGTCAATAAAATCGACGCATGATTGCATTTTCTACTTGCGCAGGTGCGAAATATTGTCCGGACTTTTGTGGAGGAGTGTGCATAGGGCGGCTACGACCGTTTAAAACGTCACACTCGGGGCATGTCGTAGCGCCTTCGTAGATGACGACCGGGTGTGCTAGGGGCGGGGCTCTCCATTCAATGCGGTATTGCATGGAGTGTCGGAGAATATGCAGTTGGACCAAGTGCAGATGTGTTGTTCACCGCTAAAGGAGGGGGAGGGCACTCTCGTGAGGGAGCGGATGCCGTGGAACGGACGCCCGCCGACGGCGCATTGGTAGCGGCCCCGGAGGGGGTCCGTTCGCATGCCCTTCGGCACTCACGCCCATCTCCTCGTGGTTGGCGTTGGTAACCATGTTGCCGCGCCATGCCGCGCACGACCAACACCACGCACACCACCACCACACGCACAAAAAACATCATGATCTAAACGTACCCCGCTAGCAACTCTATGAGACGCAAAAACAGCCACACGCACACCATCAACACCTCCAAGACCAGCAACACCATCTAGACGTACACCCCCATGAAACGCATAAGCCGCCATACGTGCACCCCCCGGACCAACAGCACTCGCACCACCAATACAAACACCAGTCATACGCGCACCACTTGCGCCACGCGCACCACCACTTGCACGAGTTAGACGTACGCCACCAAAACCACGCACACCACCACTAGTAGCACCGGTACCAACACTAACACATGTTGCACGCACACGACCGACACCACACAGATCACCATGACAAGCACTAGCGCCAGTCCTACGCACACCACCGGCACAACGCACGCCACCCCGGTAGGAACGTCTCATTGAAATTGGAACTGCTTACTACATGTACCCGGTGAAACCGGTAGTTGTCTATGGGCCCTGCCAACTAGCGGGACGTCTCACAAGGGGTCGAGCGGTAACAGGCGCACACACAGCGCGGACAACGGAGGTCCGTGACCCGTGAGCGGGGAGGGGGGCACAGACATGACGCGCATCGGGAGAGCGAAAGAAAGACAATGAGATGGCGTCGGGGCACGGACATCATCGCGGGCAGGCTAGGCAGCAGACCCATAGCCGGGGGTGGTGGAGGACGTTGGCCGAGCTAAGGGGGGCAGGGGCGAGGGGCGGACAAGAGGAGATTGAGCCGGGGGAGCAGTCGCGTCGGAGGCCGGTCAAATGCCCGTTCACCGGGCATAACGGGGCCGGGGGAGCACCGCCAGACACCGGGAGAATGGACAGGGCCACGCACCCCCTTGTCTCCCCAGATCGGGAGTAGAGCACGCAGGGACAGGGAGTGGACGCAGCGAAGGCGCCCCCGAGGAGGAGGGGGAGTTTGTTTTTTGCAAAACAAAATCACATTACAAGCTAATGTAAAATAAATCGACACTTCGCCTGACATACAGGGGTATGCAATGGAAACTACCAACAGAGGAAGAGGACTTTCAAAATGCTACAAGCAAAGCCATCTTTCGAGGATGGTGGCAAGGTTCAGGGAAGAAGGAATGGATAATCTGAATTTACAACTTCATTGGTGTTGAACATCAACAATTATGTCCTAATATACATACATTTCACTCAGCGCAGAACGTGGCACACACATACTTACATAACATTTCCAGTCCAGGGTCTAGATGAGCGTCCTATTCCCGCAAACGTGCCAGACTGTTGCCATCAAATACCAAGAGGGCCAAATAAGAGTCCAGGCACCAAATGCGCTAGTAGCTAGCCAGATCTTGAACGATATGGGACGTGTAAACCAGCGGCGCACAATAGCACACCCAATAATAAGCTCCGGAATACTGGAGGAGTCTACATCCTGAGCCACAATACGCCCCATCCACCGTGAACGGGGGATATACACAGGCAACCAGCAGGGGAAGGTCGTACTTCCGGAAGTTTTGTCCCCGAGTCGTAAGATGGCACACATTGGCCATGCTCGCTCGTCGGTGGGTACTCGCATTACGTTTGTCAAGATACCAATATAAAGATGGCGAAACAGCCGAGTCTTGCAAGCCAGCAACAGGCTCGTCACGGTTCGTCACCAATTGACTCCGCCGTCGGTACGTACTTCTTTTGATCACGGGGCCAGAAAATATGTAGCTGGCTTCATCCATTCTTCTCGTTTAAGTGTGAAGTGGAAAGACGTACCACGGTGTCGCAGTTCTACTAACGCCCGTTCGCGCTTGCGAAGGTCCGAAGTGCTTCAGTCGTCCAGCACGTCGCCAGGAAATTGTTCGAAAGTCCGGTAAGCGACGGGTAACGGGAGCTCATCAGCTACGCGCTGGGCAAGCATGCACTGGAATGCAAGGTCGATCGCGTTGGAGGTAGACACTGGGGCGAGCTTGCGAAGAATCGCTACGCGCTGTTTGCGAATGTTGCCGTTGCGATACACCTCAGCGTCCGCGGACTTGCTCGTCGCGCGCAGTGAGGCCACAACGGCAGTTTTACTGGCATCGTCCACAAGAGAAGAAAACATTTTCGGTGGATATGGTTATACCTAGACACAAGAGTCTGCTGCGTGCCGGTAAGAAACTACGTGCAGCTTAGAAACAGAGCACTCAGCGTAGGTGAGGGAGTTTTGGGGCAGGTGCTGACAGCGGTGGACTAGTAGCGATATGTTGTTTCCAAGGCGGGGCAGTGGCTATTTATTTCGTTTTCCTGATGTGCACACGGGAGAATATTCAAAGAGCACGTACCTGTACCTACAAGGAACACAGGTTGTATGTTTGTGAATGTACAGTAGGGATTTGTACCATCCGTGATGACGTCAAAACTTGGCAGTACTTAACGGGTTTAAAAAGTGAATTAATTAAGGACAGAATGTAATGATATTATGATACTTTGCCGTGACTGCTCCGCGGCACACTTATATTTGTGAACACCATCATCATCATGAATTCTTATATACAGGTACAAGAAAAAGGGGTGGAAACCACCAAGCAGCAAAAAGGAAATAAGAGCGAAAACCCTCACAGGCCTTAGCCCGAGGAACGGGACCAACGCAGCACCCTTTATCCCCTTGGCTAGGTTGCATCACGCATTTGTTTACCTTCGAGTTGATGTGGCCAAAAATCCGTGCAAGAAAATGTCGTGGACGAAACCACCAAGAGAATGCTGATAGTGGAAACCCCCAAAAGTTTAACTCGCCCCGGGACAGGAAGGCTCGCTACAGCATCAGCACTGTCCTCCGCCTGCAAAGCGACACAATTAGGTGTTTTGAGTTGAGGTCATCTGCATATTATCATCTGTAATTCATTTTCAAAGGAGGATGGTCTTTTCTAAGCCTTCATGTTCGTCTGGCTAAATAACGTTTTTCCCGCCTGTTTTCCTCTTTTCTCTTGGTGGTCTCCGGTGCTTTTTCCTGTATAAGAATTTTATGGTCTTTGGTATCCCCGTCTCTGGCGACATGTAGAGATTCCTTATATACTGCGTGTCAATTCGAGGTCAATTATGAGATTTCAATTGTTACTGGTCAGTACTCAATGATGGTCCTCTGTACGGGAGAGGCTGCAACGATCCGTAGGTATTTCGACACCGTAGCAAAGCGTGTCGCGCGCTATCAATGGTAGTATTTCGGCTGCACCCGGTAGGTAAACCCTAATTACCGTTCCGTGTAGAGGTACCCGTTCTGCTGGTGACAAATATCGCTATTTGTTAGTACAGGTTAGTAACAGACAGGCTATTTACTACCACTTCCCCGAGAAAACAGCCGTAGAAACGATCTATGTATCCGGATGCATAATATAGGGGCTTAGTTTGATTACAAGTAACATTAAGCATATTATGGATATTATTGCGTAACCTGACGCGCCCAGATCGTATACAAAATCGGCATGAGCAGGGTATATAACTATATAAGTAATCAAAATTATGCTGATGCTGTGGCATGCCTTCCCCGGCCTGCAGATTTCTTTCCTCGCGATTGTGCTACCATAATCACAATAAATAGTAAGGAATCCTCCGTGCCAATCCAATTATTCATGCTTGAGGACCCGTACTTCTGAACCATCCGTATCAAAATCTGCCGTCCAGACGAATCCGCTGAATGACAGCAGAATACAATAATTTACTACCTGTAGGTGATCGGCGGGGTTTTTTCCTCCTTACTCCTTTTTTGCTCGTAATATTGATGGCTATCACTGCTTTTTGTAATAAAAATAATTGAATAAAGTTTTCCTCCTTATACTCCTTTTTATTTGCTTTTAATATTGGTGGCTATATCACCTATTTTTCTTGTTTACCCTAGGGCACGTTTTGCCAAAGATGTCAGCTTGCTTACAATTTGGCCAAAAGACACCCACAGACAGGGTCTGGGGGTCGATTAGCGCAGGATTATAGGGATGGGGGGGTGGGTTCGCGCGAAGCCTAGATTGGCTGAGCGCGAAAGCAGAGAGTGCCTAGGCTCGTGGCTAGCTACGGCTTATAAGGCACGGGCTAGCTAGAGCTGACCGTTGGGGAAGTCGTTGGTCGTTGGCTGCGTCTAACTGTTTGGGCAAGGTGGTTGCCCTGCAGGTGAGCCGCGCCGATATTAACGGTAACAGTAACCGCTAGAGTTACTGTCCCGTACACATGATATTGGATATGCAAACCTCTAGATTCAAATCAATCTGACCATTTACCCTAGGGCACGTTTTGCCAGTAACCTAAAGCCAAAGGCTTGCACAGCCAGAATTAGTGTTGCGGGGGGGTCGGAGCGAGCCAGCCGAAGAACCGCCAAGCAGCAGGTGTTGGGGTCATGGTGGGGTCAATATATTTTCCTTCGGTCACGGAGCTGTTCTTGGCCCAGCCACCCATAAATTTGATTACGGGGAGGGGTGCGCCGATGCAGCTGGCAGCGGACGCCGCGCCTTTCCGTAGGCTGTGCGACGTCCATTTAAAGCCGGCGGGCGCGGCCGAGGTGACTGAGAGAAGGGCGAGGGAGAGCCAGGTGGAGATGGTGGACGCGGCACCCCAATCGGCGGAGGGCTCTGAAGGTGAGAAACTCCAGAAGGCGAGCGGGGGTGGCTGGTTGTAGAACTTAGTGCAAAAAATAGCGCGTTGTTCCGTGTAGTAGTCTATCAGGTTCGCCAGGACGGGGTTAGCGGCTACAGGGATAGCGATGACCAGTTTATCGCTGGCGTCGCGGCGTTGGTCACCCTTAGACTTCCGCACGTAGAGGCAGATTTGCTGCGAAGGCTTGTCGACCACGAGGTCGCCGGTCTGGCAGCGGGCGCCGGTCTCGGCGCGGCAGAAAAACGTGTAATTGACACACACCGCTAAACAGGCCCTGAAGCATTGCATCTGGGGGAAGGCAGCAGGGGTCCACGCGAAAGTGTCGTGGAGGGTGTGGGCGTAGTGTAGGATGTCGAGGGCGACTTGTGCGGGTAGCGGGAGGCGAGCGGTGGTAGGTACCAGGCGGCGCTGTAGCATGGCGAGTCCACGGCGGGCGTCCGCTAGGAGTTCGCCCACGGCGATAGGTTGGCGCCGGTGGTCGCGGAAGTATTTGTTGATTGCGCTGAAGTAGGGCTGCAGCGAGCTGGCAGCGACCGTTCCCAAGCGGGCTAGCCAGGCCGTGTAGCGGACCATTGTGGCCGGCGTGGCCTGTAGCGGGGCGATATTTTCCTCTGCACAAAAAATAAAAAACTGTCGAATTGCGCTCTGGTAGCTCAGGTACGTCGAGGGCGCTAGCGAGTTGCTGAGTAGGGCAACCGCTGTAACCCCGAGCTTATCTGATCCTAGGAGGTCATGAAAAGTTTCAGCCAATTCGGCGGACCAGGGCGACTGTGCTGCTTCGAGGCGTAATTCGTAGCGCGGGGGTCCTGTACGCAGAGGGCGGACGTCCTGTACAGGCGCATTTAATCGGTCCGGGCGTATCGCTCGGCCAATCGCACCGCGTCGGGTGTAGAGCCAAGCGGGGGTGCTAGCCGAAAGGCCACGATGCTCCAAGCGGGAGGTCCGACCCCTTCTTGCCTGCCTAGCCTGCCGGGGAAGAACAGGTCGCGGGACGCTGGGAAGTGCACAGTCTCGGTGGCCAGGCGGGCGAACGCGTGGTACCATGTTTTGTTTCGCCAGTAGGGGGCGATGACTGTTGCCTCGGCTTGAGCTTGTTCGAGTTTCGCGGCGAGTGCGGGTAGGGCCGACCAAGGGGGGTTGCAGTAGTTGTTCTCGCGTCTCCACGCCGAGTCGGGGAGGTGTAGGCAGTCGATGTCCTCGCACAAGGGGTCGCGCCAGCGGGCGTTGAAGCGTGGTAGCTGCGTGTTGAGCATAGACGCGAACCGGTCGATTGTATGCGGGCCCCACCGACGCTGGAGGTGTGTGAAGAGTTGAGGGTTTAGCTGCCAGTCTTCGGAGTCCAGTTCGCGGCTGAGCGTGTCGGCCCAGACGTTGGCGGCCGACCGGATGTAGCGTGGGCGGATGTGGATGTCGTTGGTGTCGAGTAGGAACCACAAACGCCGTAGCTCGGTCATCATGACGGGAGACCGGGAAGTTAGCTTGGTTAGGACGGCGACCACGGCAGTGTTGTCCTCGTGGAGGAGGACTTGTCGTCCTCGGAGTTGCGGGAGAAAGGTTTCGACCGCGTGCCGGACGGCCCGAAGCTCCTTCCACGTAATGTGTTGGAGGCGGTCGGTGGCGTTCCAAAACCCGCGGGCTTGGTAATTGGCGTCCTCGTTGAGGACGGCACCCCATCCGTAGTCGCTCGAGTCCGCGTGCAAATAGGCGGTCTCGATGGGCTTGTAGATCGACCGGCCGTTGTGTTGGGAGGGTACCGTGCGCCACCACTCGAGGTCGCGCCGGAGTTGATGGGTGAGGCGCACGCGTCCCCCCCAACCGGTACGGGTAGCCAAAACGTTGTGGAGCTCGCGCAAAAAGAATCGGGCGGGCGCGATGGCGAGGTAGAGAAATTGCGCTTTTCCCGCGAAGGCTGCGAGTTGGCGTGTGGGTAGCCATCGTGCGTTGGACGCTGCCCGTCCGAGCAAGGACGAAGCGTGTTGTGCGAGGTGGTGCAGTTTTGCGAGTGGGGCGCGAAACTCGCCGCGGTGTAAATCCACCGTGAGGCCCAAGTGGTCGCCGACTTGCGTTGGCGTCCATACACCTTTCTTGGGGTTGCGCTGTAGGCCGAGGCTGTCGAGCAGGGCTTGGACGCGCTGCCGAAGTAAGAGTGCCTCGTCGTAAGTGTCCGCCAAGAAGAGGAAGTCGTCCATGTAGGGTAGTAGTCGAGTTCCTCGCCATCGCGCGTTTCGGAGGAAGCGCTTGGACGGGCGGCGTGGGCCGGCCGGTGTAGCTGCGGGCGTGGGAGGTGGTGGGCGGCGTAGGTGGTTCGTAAACACTTGCGTGAGTTTGCAAAAGTAGTAGGCGGAGCCCGACCACCCCATGGGGAGGCACGCGAGGCGCCATAAGGTGCCGCGGTAGTTGACCGTGAAATAATCCCGGTCTTCCTCCCGGATGCCAAGGGTGTAGTACCCATCGGCGAGGTCGAGTGAGACGAAGTAGTCCCCCGGGCGAGATAGATGGCGGAGGTGCTTGAGGGTCTCGCAAGTCATGTTGAACGTCGAGCAGTAGCGGTTGAGTTCGCGAAGGTCGATAATCAAGCGCCATTGATTGCATCCGGGTTTTGGAACTAAGAACATCCGGGAGACGTAGCGTGGGTTCGTAGAGCGCTCCCACGCGCCGCAAGCCTCGAAGCGTGGTAGTTCCGAGTTGAGAAACTCGAGTTGGTTGGGTGTGGCGTCTAGCATGGAGATGCCATGGTTGAACGGTTTGGGACGTAGGCCGTGCTTGAACTTCACACGTACGCCGTGGCGGATCCAACTTAGGACTTGGCCGCTCGCGCCGATGCGCTCCCACTCCCGCCATTTTCGACGTACGCGGTGGCGCATGAAGGAAGATGTCGGGGAGCAGGAATCGGCGCGGCGGGTCACACCATCATTTCTTGCTTGGGGTTTTAGCCGAATCGGTCGGCTTGGGTGGGAGGGTTGCTCGTGCCGCGGCTGCTGCTGCTGCGGCGGCCTTGCGTTTGTCGGCGGCGGCTTTGCGGCTCCGAGCGTCGGGGCCGTTGGGCTTGTCCGGTGTGATCTTCGCGAAAGCGGCGCCGGCGGCGGCCTTGCTGGCGGCGTGTAGGCTGACTTCAAGCGTGCGGTCGACGAAAGCTTGGCGTAGCGCGTCCAATGTGCCGGAGACCGCGGTAGGACGCGGTCGGCAGAAGCGTTCGTGTGCCAATTCGGCGAACACGCGGTCCGCATCCGTGCTCGTTTGTCCGCCCTTGGTGAGGCGGAGGAAGCCCAATCGAGTACGGGCGGCCTCCTCCGTCGCTGTGTGGGTGCGATGGCCCGCTCGGATGAGGGCAATCGCTGCCGCCTGCTCCGTAGGTAGAGGTGGGCCGTGCGACAACGTGTCCAAAGCCTCGCCAATTGCCGCGTTGGCGCAACTGTCGAAGAAGGCATAGCACCCGATGTGTAGGTACTCGTCGTATGCGGCTTGGGTGCGTTTGTCGCTTAGGGCACGGGCGGTGTCGTCCGTGAGAGTCCACAGACGTGGCTCCTCGACGTCGCGGGGGGGACGTTCGAGGCCGGCCGGGATGACTTCGCCGTAGTAGGTGAAGTCGACAAACTCGGCCGCGGAGGGGTCGGGTTCGTCGTCGAGCAGGTCGATAGGTGGCTCGGGGGCCTCCTTACCACCCTCCGTCGCTGTGGTCGCGTCGGTGGGAATGGACTGCTGTTGATAAGTAATAGCGGGTGTGGCTGTCGGCTGTCGAAGCTGAGCGAGTAAGGCAGCGTTAGCCGCCAAAAACTGCTCAGTAATGCGTTGTTCCGATTCCAAAACCGCCGTACGAATCTGTTCGGCTGTGCGTTGTTCGAGTGAGGTAGCGTGAGGGTCGGCCGCTGCGGCGGATGTAGACTGCTCAGGCTGCATAGTGGGGAACTGCGTAGCTGAACGAGGGGAAGTGTCGCGTGACGCTCGAGTGCGCATGGGACGAAAGGTAAAACTGACACCCTGCTCGACTACTAGAGTCGAGACTGCATTCGCGCGAAGCCTAGATTGGCTGAGCGCGAAAGCAGAGAGTGCCTAGGCTCGTGGCTAGCTACGGCTTATAAGGCACGGGCTAGCTAGAGCTGACCGTTGGGGAAGTCGTTGGTCGTTGGCTGCGTCTAACTGTTTGGGCAAGGTGGTTGCCCTGCAGGTGAGCCGCGCCGATATTAACGGTAACAGTAACCGCTAGAGTTACTGTCCCGTACACATGATATTGGATATGCAAACCTCTAGATTCAAATCAATCTGACCATAAAAATAATTGAATACCTACATATCATAATCATCATCTTTCCCTCTATACTCGTTGCTCATCTTGTTCTTCTTGTAACCAGTATGCATCATCATCTCACACAATTTTCCATCGGAGGATCCCGTTGGCAACTTCGCCGGCACTCTACCAAGTACACGTACCGCCTCTGTGTGTATCGAGACAACATAGTTCACAACTCGCTATGTTGGGCAATCGTCGCGGGTACATCTTACGCGCGGGATCGCGTGCGAATGGGGTAGACGATGCTACGCGGATGAGCAGTGGAACCAAGACCCCCCCAACGAACGCGCATGTGTACGAGAAACAAACACCCTTGTTACAAGAAAAATAAGTGGAAACCACCAAGCAAAACGAAAAATGGAGGGAAAACCTCCACTTGCCTAAGCCCGAGGAACAAGAAGGCATGCCACAGCATCAGCACTGCCCTCCCGCAAAGCATCGCCACGATAAGAACACAAAGTACCATGAAGAGGAGTATCGATGCATGAATTCTCAACGCACACCCCCCAAAAACCGTCGAAAGCTAGAATAAGTAGATCGATAAACGAAATAATGCATGCGGACATAAATATCACAATGCAATGAGCGAGAGTCCGATACGCCCATTCCATAATGGAAGCGACGTTGGGCATCAATCCATAATCGTACAACAATGGAGTTTGGGTTATATATCATTTTTTGGGTTCCCTTAAACAACTTGTGGCTCAATCGTAAGCAGCAGGCATGCATTCCAGACACATTTGACTCTTTCGTTACATAAACTTGTAAGACGTCCCTACTACCTAATATCCGAGACTATGCGATTACGGCCCTAATTCAGCTCACGTAGAGCTCCATGAGTAACGCCACTTCCACCCAGCAGTTCCACGACTTCATGCACGCTCACCTACCACGCATTCCCGAGTCATATTAACAACTTTAGTAAACGAGCCAAGACCACGGAGGTTAGCCTCACAACTTACCTCATTTATTTGTCAAGAGGGGGAGGGTACGAGTGTGACGAGTATTGTCATGCAATAGTACATTGCACGACATTGTACATTTACTCGTTACTAATTTGATATGTACTTTTCCATCGGAGGGACGTACTACTACGTGGTTACGTCGCCACAGTAATTAGTGAGGGTATTTTTCTGTAATGTCCTCTCGGTTCCTCCCAGTACGTACATGTACGCACATTTAATCTAAGAAGCTACATGACGCGCTAGTCTAATTTTCCGAGACAAGAAAGCCGCATCGCTAGTTTGTTCAAACCGTTGCGACAACCCTAGCGCATGGGACGAGGAGACCATGCGAGAACATGTGCAAGCTAGCTGGACTAGAGCTATTTAGGCCTAGTGCATGGGAGGGATGTGAAAGAACCTTGAATAGATCCATTTGTTTAATTACAATATATTGTTAACACACTAACATTCAGACATCTTTCCTCTTTCTTCATCAACGCTTTCACTTGCACTAGCAACAACAAGAACACGACATATTTGTGTATGGAGCAAGCTCTTGACATGCAAACTGCCACACCAGAAAATCTGCCGCGGCATCGGGTAAATTTCCCGCCGAGTGAAGGCTCACCCACTTCCGCTATGCCGGAACCATTAAATCACGGATATGTTCCCATAGACAACCATTAACAAGAGGGGCAGACAAGCGCGGTGCTTTTCTCAAGTCAAGGAGCTTCTAGTCCTCCCACAACTAGAGGCTATCACGGTCATTAGCGTATGTGAGGGAAGGGCTCGCCGGGGGGGCTGGGGGAGGAGGTCGGGGAGGTCATAGTCGGGATGAGGTGTTCCGGGCGGAGGATGCATCTGCTAGAGAGCAACCAACGCAGCGTCGGCGTATTCTACCATCCCGAAGTCGGCCCCGTCCAAGGCCATACGGGCCCGTCGCAGCTTGCCGACTTCCACTAGCTCACGGGCTTGGCGGAAGGCAACACGGCGTCGGAGGTCATCTTCGGAGAGGTGAGTGGGTGGCAATTGTTGCTCATGTTGAGAGAGCCGGGCCCGACGACGGCGAGAACCGCCCACATCCCGCACCCGACCACGTACTAAAGCGTCTCGACATAGAGGCCCCCGGGCAAGCACCAGCAAGCTCACCTTCACCTTGTATATCACATAAAAGAGTGTCAATGCATGCGAGTCCGTCATCTTCGGACACAGAGAACCAAAGACGGACCCGACGTTGGACAAGGGAGCGGACGCGGGCACCAGCCTCAGCCGGAACCGGACGGAGGATGAAGCCACCAAAAACATGAAATCATAGAAAGGCTTCATTCGGCGGCCCGAGAGTCCGTTGAGGGGAGGGAGATTGCATGTTCAAGAGTGTCTTGCAAGGCAGATCACTACAGCGTTCCGCCCACCAGTAAAAGCACATGAATCATCACCGGTTGCTGCACTCCTCTGCCACAAGCAGCAACTCGCCGCAAGCCAAAACTAGAAGATAGAGAAGTATCACCAACAATATCACAACCACCACGAGCAACCCTCTGCCCACCAGCACCATGAGCGATAGGCTGCCGAGCAGCATCAGTAGGTGCACTATCACCACCACAACCAGCTTCAACCCTCTGCCGACGAGCACCGGCAACAACAGCCGGCCGGGCAACGATCACCAATACTTGCAGGAGCCCCACCACCAGCAACGCCACTAGCTGCATCTCTATCCCCACGAGTACTGGCAACATCATTTCGGCCGCCATCCAGCGGCAACAGATGTAGCAACACCGCATGCAGCCCTCTACCCACTACTATCAGCCGTAAATTGGCCGCGAACCAGTACCGGCGGATGCTACAACTGCTAGCACTAGCATCCCGTTGCATAGTACTTATGTACAAGGTAGCTATTTTTCATTCTATTACTTAGTGTTATGCTATTAGCGGTACTCTATTCCCTATTTGTGGCGGTCGGCCGGCCCTGCCGGTGCCTTCGCCGGCCGCCATCTTTCTCTTCCCACTTCTCTAGTCACCACAGTCGGCCCCCCTGTGGGGCCGGCACGACCTCCGTGTAACTATCCGTTCCCAACTCTAACAACAACACCAACAGCACAACCATCAACACCACCAAGAGCAACGACCGGCGGCTCCCAACCATCACCACAAGTTGCAGTAGCGGCAGCAGTACCAGCTGCATTCCTCAGCCAACGAACACTAGCAGCAGGAGCTGGCCGCCAGCCAGCACCATCAGTTGCAACAGCACCACCAGATTCAGTCCTCTGCCCACGAACGCCAGGAGCAGCAGCCGGCCGCCAACCAGCACATGCAGCGGTACCGCTAGCAGCAACACCATGAGCAGCGCCAACAACATCAACAACAACAACAACACTACATGCAACCCTCTACCTACGAGCATCAGCAACAACAGCCGGCAGCCAACCAACACCAGCACATGCAATAACATCACCAACACAAGCAACAATATCACCATCATATGTAGCCCTATGTCCACCAACACCATAATCGACAACCGGGCGTCTTCTAGCACTAGCAGCTGCAACAACACCAGCAACCCTCTCTCTCCACCAGTAACAGCCACAACAGTCCGCCGCCAACTAGCACCTGCAGGTGTGGAAACACAACCAACAATAGCACCACCATGACCAGTCCCGCTAGCAGCAGCCCACTGTCCACATGTAGAAGCAGCAACATCCGGCCGCCAACCAACACCGGCAGCTACAAAAACACCACATGTAGCAGCACCACAAGCAGCAAAACTACCGGCAACAACACCACGATATGTAACAGTGAGCCCACCAACACACGCGGTAACAGCTAGCCGCAAACCGGCACCGGCAGGTGCTACAGCACCAACAACACCAACAGTGGCCCCACCAGCAACAACCCTCTGTCCACTTGGAATAATAGCAACGGCCGGGCCACCAACCACGATCAGCACCAACAGTTGCTGCAATACCACCAACATAAGCACCACCAGTGGCAGCCCACTACCCACCATCGTCAAGAGCAGATGCCAGCCGCAAACTTACACGTGCATGTACAGTGGCACCATAACCAGCAGCAACACTACCAGCAGCCCTACAAGCAGTAGCGCTATGCCTACCAACAACAACAACAACAACCGGGCGCCTACCGACACCGGCAGCCTCCCGCCGAACAGCAGCGACAGGTGCGACCCACCGCCCACAAGCACTAGCAACAGCAGGCCGCCGCCCATCAACACCAGCACCCCCACACCCGGGCCGACTCGCAACGGGACGGCGGGTAGAACGTGTAGCATACGCATAAGAGCACGTAATACATAAGCCCAAGAGCCACGAGGGGGGGGGGGGGGGAGTAGAAGGGTCGCGGAGAGGACGTCGCGCATGAGGATGAGGAGTGGCGCGACGACCCGGTGGATAAAGACGTGCATAGGAAACAAGGGGACACACAAAAGCCGACGCACGGAAAATAGAACGGGCACGGCGAGCGGCAAAGGCACGACGGGGAGGTCCATACGCGGAGGACCGAGCGAAAGGAGGGAGAGGAGAGGAGAGGGGGAAGCCAGCCGGGACGACCCCGGATGACGACGCGAAGGCTGATCAACGGCGTGTTGACCGGCCATAACATTACCCGGGGAGCTGCCTAGATGGCAAGGCGACGCACATAGCCACCCCCCAGCCTCCCCGCTATCAACAAGGAAGAGGTAGGGAAGAGGGGGAGCAGCCGGGCGCGGTCTGGGCGCCCCCGATGGGGATTGCGAGGAGGGACCGGGCAGTTCTTTGAATCCAGTCCTAAGATGAAAACAGCGATACCGACACACACACACACACACACACACACACACACACACACACACACACACACACACACACACACACACACACACACACACACACACACACACACACACACACACACACACACGCACACACACACACACACACACACATACACACACACACACACACACACACACACACACACACACACACACACACACACACACACACACACACACACACACACACACCTCCAAGACTACTGGCCCCGATGGGGGGTTAGCGCAGTACGTCACGGTTCTCGTCCAATGGTGCGTTGTGCACTCACTCAAGCGTCGCCTACCCGGGAACACGATCGATGATGATGCGTTTGATGTTTGTTTTGAACTATACATCTTGTGCTCTCAGTCGTCTATAGACAAGGGGTGCAGGTACAAGTTTACTTGCCAATGCCATATCTCGGGGGCGCAAACACACACACACACACAAACGCACACACACAAAACGTTGCTATCCAAACACGGACACGCACTCACAAACAGAGACGCACGGCGCCCGCCGGCGGCGCAGCGGCGGCGGCCCCGGAGGGGGGTGCGCTCGCAGGCCCGTCGGCATCCCCTCACCTCCCCGTGGTGGGCGTTGTAAACCCCGTAGCCGTGCCAGGCCTGGCACGGTAGGGGGCTAAGAGGGCCGACAGCTCGATCCGCGGGATCGGCAGCTGTCGGGAAAGCCATGTACAGAGGGCTTTTGAATAAAATAATTTCTGTGCAATACCGGCGCCAAGATCTCCCGCTCGGCCCGTCCGATATGTTTTTTCGCGTACAGATACTACTAAGGACAGTCTTACCTCGAGGGGGTGGGACCTGTACTTCATGAGCGTTTGATTGCGAGGAGGGTACGTATTGAACCATGCAAACACAGTTAGTGTGGAAGATAACGTACGCAAACGTAGTTACAGTCACATTCCCGCAAACGGAAGAGTTACGGCGGCAACCAGCCTACAGGCGTGGTGCCGGGACAACAGAAGTGAGAGAGCTGTAGCCTAGCGACAGCTCTGTACCGAGTCAAACAGTTTATCGGTATGTCCGATCTAGACATGTACTAATCATATCTAGAGTAGCTTACAGTAGCTATTTGCAACTAATACGTATACGGTATTACTTACAACACTCCCCCTCAAGGTAGCTACGGGATGAAGCGTTGCATTGGGTCTTGTCCTCCAAGGATCGCACTTCGGTGTCTTGCTAGTGCAGGTCCCGGGAGGGGTTTGGTGAGCATGTCAGCCACCATCTGGTCAGTGGGGAGGTACCTCAACTTGATGGTTCCATGCTCCACGTGGTCTTTGAGGAAGTGCCACTTCAGACCGATGTGCTTAGTCTTCTCGCTGACCAAGGCATTCTGGGAGTATGCAATGGCGCTTTGGTTGTCCTCCCAGATAGTGGTGGTTTCGGTGATGGGGGAGTTGAAGATTTCCCCCAGGAGTTGTCGGAGGTGGAGTCCCTCCTTGGTAGCGTCAGCCGCAGAGTAGTACTCGGCTTCACACGTGGATTGAGCCACACAAGTCTGTTGTTTAGACTTGTAACTGACTGGCCCGCGTCCGAGGGTGAAGAGATAGCCGGAGCGAGACTTGCGGGTGCTGCTATCGTTGGCCCAATCAGCGTCGGCAAAGCCTGTGAGTTGGAGGCTGTGGTCCAGGCCCCCCCCCAACGTCTGGCGCATGTCGATGGTGCCATGGAGGTAGCGGAGGACCTTTTTCAGAGCCTGCAAGTGTGCCTCGGTGGGCGAGGCTTGGGCAGAGCCGAGGATGCTCAACGCCGTGGAGACATCGGGGCGTGTACAAACGGCGGCGTACTGGAGGCTGCCCAGGAGGCTAGGGTAGACGTCCTTGGCCACTCCTGTGAGAGAGGGCGAGTTCAAGTGTGCAAGGCCGGCGAGGAAGCCCGGATCCATCGGAAGGGACGACGGCTTAGAGTCGGACATGCCGTACTTGGCGAGGATGTCGCGCAGGTACTTGGACTGGTCCAGCGAGATTGTGCGCGTGGAGCGATCGCGGGTAATGTGCATGCCGAGGAGTTGGGAGAGATCGCCTAGGTCCTTGATCTTGAACCGTGCTCCGAGTTGGGCTTTGAACGATGCGAGCCAGGTGGCATCATTGCAGGCCGCGGGAATGTCATCGACGTACAGGGCGATCATGGCGAAGACGTGGCCGGTGCAAAATATGTAGATGCACGGGTCGGAGACGCAATGTTGCCAGCCATGGTCGACGAGCCACGCACGAAGTAGCATGTTGAACTCGCGGGGGGACTGCTTAAGGCCGTAGAGGCAACGCTTGAGGTGGCAAACCTTGGACGTTCCATCGGTGAAGCCGAGGGGCTGGCGGATGTACACATCCTCCCGGATGGGGGCGTAGAGAAACGCTGTGTCGATGTCAAGCTGGCAGAGTTCAAGGTCGCGGGCGGCTGCGATGGTGAGGAAGAGACGCAGGCTGGCCATGCGGATGACCGGGGAGAAGGTCTCCGTGTAGTCCAGTCCAGCGCGTGGACTGCACCCCTTGGCGACGAACCGCGCTTTGAAGCGGGAGACGTCGCCGGCTGTATCCGACTTGACTTTGAAGATCCACATGCTGTTAACGACCATGCGGCCGGGGGGGAGGTCCACAAGGTCCCACGTGCCGTTGCTGATGAGGGAGGAATACTCCTGTTGCATAGCGGCTTGCCATTGGGGGGCTTGGGCGCTGTCCAGTGCACCCCGGTAGGATTTTGGTTCCACACACTCTCGGGCGGAGAGGAGGGCGATGGCAGTAGGGGACGTGCCGGCAGGTGTGTGTGGGGGACCAGTGACAAGGTCGGGGACGTGAGGGTGCTCAAAGATGTCCTCTTGAGCTTAGCCTTGTTCATGATCACAACACGCCGTTACGAGGGTTGGTGGGTAGTCGGACAAGTGGGCAACCATATCGCCGTAGCGAATGGGGTGGGAGCGGAGCCGAGCATGGCGAGAGGCTGCCGGGGGGGGTAGGGGTGTGGGTAATGTGAGGTCAATGGGGTGGGACAAGGGTGAGTCTGGGGGTACGTCGTCCGAAGAGTCGGTGATGGTCGAGTCGACGGAGGGTTGAGTGTCAAAGCATGGGGTGTCTTCCTGAAAGACAACATGTACGGAGGTGGTGATACGACGCGTTTCCGGATTGTAGACACGATACCCGGGTGTGTCAGGGGGATAGCCCACCATGACGCCGCGAAATGCTTTTCCACTGAGTTTCCTACGTTGTTTGTCGGGGACCTTGGCGAAAACGGCGCAGCCGAAGACGCGGAACTTGGAGGCGTTGGGCACCGACGACGTAAGGAGTGTGAGGGGGACGCCCCCATTAGGTCCGACCGAGCGACTGTACGTGCGGTTGCGAAGGTACACAACAGTGCTGACAGCACACGACCACATGGAGTTGGGAACGGCCATGTTGTGGAGCATCGCCGATGCATTGTCCCGGATAGTGCGCCAGGGACGTTCGGCCTTGCCGAGCATGTGGTGGGCGTAGGGGGCAGAGAACTGCACCCCGACGCCGAGGTGTGCGCACATTCGGCGAGTGACAGCAGCTTCAAACACAGAGTCTGAGTCAAACTTGAGGACCGGTGCGAACGCGCCCGTCTGGGAGTGATGGCGGGCATGCAGGTGTTTGATGTCCAAGAGGATGGTTTCCAATTCCGAACATGCGTCGTCTTTAGACTTAAGGAACCGCACCCACATGTAGTTGGTGTGGTGGTCGATGACGAGCAAGCAGTAACGGAGGCCATGTGGGGAGGGGACATTGACCGGGCCCCAGAGGTCTGCGGACATGTTGAGGAGGGGGTGGGAGGGCTTCGCGCAAGCGGCTGTGTTGCGTGGTGCAGCTGTGGCTTTGTGAAGTAAGCAAGAGTCGCAAGAAACTTTGTTTACAGCGCTAGTCAACACATGCCTAGTCGGGACACCGTGAGTATGCTGGGCCTGAAGGCTTTGCATGTTGAGGTGGCCATATCGACGGTGCCATAGGACGGGATCACACTGGGCAGTAAGGGCAACCTGAGGGGAGGGGTCAAGTGCCGCCGGTGCAGATGGGATTGAAGGGAGGTTTGGCTGGTGGGGAAGGAGGTAGAGACCGTTTCCGGACGGTTCTAGCACACCCATGCCTGTGGGTACCAAAAGCAAACCAGTGTCAGAGTTGGAGGGGAATATGAATTCACAGCCGCTGTGAGTTTGCATCCAGCTGACACTAAGTAGTCTGCCGATACGCTGTGCGGAGCGAGATGATAGGTCAGGGGTGTAGAGTGCATACAGAGTGCGGTGAATGAGCTGGCCAGAGGCAAGTATGACAGAAATCCGCACTGAGCCACTGCCCTTAACGTCAACGCCGACACCGCCCACGCGAGAGGGAGCGGAGGGGGGCGTGAATTTCACGAAGTCATCTCGGAACGCAGTGAGGTTAATCGAGCAGGCGGAATCAACGACCCAAAACTTTGACAGGTTACGACCCGGGGCGAGGGAAGAGGAGAATGCCACAGAGCTGAATGGGACACTCACCTCGTCGTCAGCGTAGTCATCAGCGCAGTCCTCGAGGGTGGGTAGGCCGTCGGTGTCATCGGCGGAGGCGTCGTCGGCAGGGACGTCGCTTAGCAGCGCAGCGTGAGCAGAGGGGGTGTCGTCGGCGGCGCCGTACTTCTGGACTGTCAGCCTACGCTTGGCGAGATTCCACTTAAGGATAGCGTCATCCGTGGCAGTGCAGGCTGACATGAGATGGTTGAGGCAGCCACAAACGCCACACTTGTTGGGTCGATGGCCGCGAGGGTTACGGTGTGGTGGGCCTCGACCGCTATGCGAGCCGCGGCCCGCAGCGACGAACGCGGAGATGGGAGAGGGTGATATGGCTGTTGCGGGTGTGTCAGGAGCAGGGTCGTCGTCCATGTTGTTCGCAAGGTGGAGAATGATGGCCATCACTTCATCAGCCGACATTATGTAGTCCGTGTCAAAGGCGTTGATGACGCATTGCTTCGCCTGACCGTGTGGGCCGCTGCTGGAGATACCGCGCAGCATGAGGAGACCGAGGTGGTGGGGGTGGATGGCAACGGAGCCATCAACCAATTGGCATGTGTCGTTGTAGTTGTCAAAGGTCTGGCGCATGTAGTGGACATAGTCACTGAGTGACTGACCAGGGCGCTGTCTGACCGTCAGGGTGTCCAGGAGGGACAAGGAGCGAGCAAAAGACCGACAATCGAGGCGTTCACAAAGGATGTCCCACGCGGCAGCGGCGCAGTCAGGGCGTGCTGGAGAAACGCATTTCATCGCTTGGTCAGCGCGCTTATTCGCGCTGGCTGCATGGAGAAGCAGTGTGTAGGCGTAGTGTTGCGCTTATTCGTCGAGCCAGACGCCGGAGTCGCGGATGGCCAGCTGTGGAATGAGGTATGCGGCCTTGATGGAGAGGAAATTAAGGAAGGTCCTCTTCCATTGCTTAAAGTCCGTGGTCGGACACATGACGGGGACCGACATCTTCATGGACCGGTTGAGGGCGTCCTTGTCGAAGCCGGGGGCTTCGTGTGCCGCCCGGTTGATGACCACCGGGTCAATAGTGGGGCGACGACGGCCACGGGTGGCGGGGTCGCCATGTTGGACTGGGGGAGAGTGCCGGCCATGAAAGGGAGGAGGTGGGCCACCGGGAAAGGGAGAGCGGCCGGCCATGGGACGCGGCGGGCCGTACGAGTACGGGTGGTCACGGTAGGGGGGGACGAGGTGAGAGGGCGCCTCCGGGATATGAGGGCCGGGGTGTTGAAAGTAATATCCCGCGGGGGGGAAGGGGGGAGGTGGTGGTAGGTGATCAACCCGGATGGCGTGACGCGAGGGGTCGTGGTACGCGTCGGCACGCGAGGGCTCGCGGGGCGCATCGTGACGGCGCTGTGCGACTGCGGGGTCGCCAACAGGAGCTGCATGAGTAGCAGCAGCAAAGACGGTTTCTGCGTCCGGGGGTACGAAACCATGCTGGGGATGTTCAAGCAGGTGGAGGGTGTATCCGTCGTGGCTGTCCCGGACGGGTTCGAGGTGAGCATCGTGGCGGCGCTAAGCTACAGGGGGGTGCGGATTAGCACCCGCAGCAGCAACAGCACCCGCGGCCGACTGCCGGTCGAAACGAGCTGTTAAGTGCGCCACTTGCGCAACGAGCAGCGCGAGAGTATCCGGGGGGTGAGCGAGGGTGCTCTGGTGAGAGCCTTACTCAGGGGAGTCAGGGGGTGAAACAGGCGGAGTTTTCTGCGCCATTTCGACAGAGGGCGAAAAAGAAAGAGCGGAATAAAAAACAGGCAAAGGTAAAAACCGCTAGCCGGACTCGTGCCTATCAGCGGTATGCAAAGAGACAGCCTGATGCCCGCCGACCCCTCGGCATGTAGCCCCGGGGTGTCTCAGAGCACCTTCTCTGTATCCTCCACCCAGTGTGGGGCACAAGTCGAGGCCAAGGCCAGGACAGGTGGAGCGCTGCGCCGGTGGCTGAATCGCTAGAATAATATAAAAATAAAAAAGGTAAGCTACGGCCGGCGTGCAACCTGTGGATGCGTATTCACCCGATGGTGCACCCCCCCGTTCTCCAGCTTGGACCTGTGTGCACCCTGTCCACACACGACGAGTGCGTCGGTGTGGGTGGCTGGCTATCTCCGTCGGATGGCTGACTTAAGAGGGGTGGTGGCGGGTTTTAAAATCGCAGTTTATACTGGCGATACCGCCGACTACAGGTTGAAAGTACTAGGAGTCTAAAGAAACTTGCCTTCTGCGGGAGAGCTGTCGATCGCAGCTCGCCGAACCAGGTTGTCGCGCGTGAGTGACGTGAGGCGAGGGCCCATAACCTATTGAACCATGCAAACACAGTTAGTGTGGAAGATAACGTACGCAAACGTAGTTACAGTCGCATTCCCGCAAACGGAACAGTTACGGCGGCAACCAGCCTACAGGCGTGGTGCCGGGACAACAGAAGTGAGAGAGCTGTAGCCTAGCGACAGCTCTGTACCGAGTCAAACAGTTTATCGGTATGTCCGATCTAGACATGTACTAATCATATCTAGAGTAGCTTACAGTAGCTATCTGCAACTAATACGTATACGGTATTACTTACAACAGTACGGCCGGATCAGCGGTGGGAGGCGGGTGTTGGTGCTGGTGGTGGCCAGCCGGGAAGTAGCGCCAAGAAAGGGCGCTCGCTAGCCGCCGACCAGCCATGTGCTGGTCGACACTTCTCAGGGGGGGAAGCAAGACCTGGTACATGCCGGTGGCCGGTCGCAGGCGGAGGAGCGGCTATGTGAGGCGGCGGAGATCCTCTGGATCAGCCGCCGCCGGAAAGCCCTGTACGGAGGGCTTTTTGGGAAAATTAAAATAATGTCCGTACCCGGCGTCGAGCTATTTGGGGAGCAGCACCAGGGTAGGGCGCTCACTAGCGAGCCGCCACGCCGACATGATACATCTCCCGAGGGGGGAGGAGTAGGCTTGGGCGGCAAGGAGGCCAGTCGCGACGGACGGAGCGACAAGATCTGGCGACGACGACCCTCCGGGTCGGCGCCGCCGGAAAACCCCGTACGGAGGGTTTTGACTAATTTCCGTGCACCCGCGGCCCGACGGATCCGGCTACGGTGACCTGACCCCCCCCCCCCCTCCTCAAACCCAATACCGGATAGACGAGACCCTTGCGGGGGGGGCCGGGTGAGCGCGGAGGCCCTTGTTTCAACAAAGTCTGCTAGGTGGACGCGCATCAGAGGGGGGAGGGTACGGACGCATGCCGGACTACCTGACGGGTACCCGGGTACCAGACAGAGAAAAAACCGGGGAAATGAGCGGGGAAAATTCAGGTGCGGAGGCAGGAGCGCCCATTTTTTCTATGTCTATGTGTCTCGGTCCCCCCCACCTGCCCTCGAGGTGACGGGGGACCTCGACAAGGAGGACCGTCGCGTCGGCGGATGCGGCGGCGACCTTGGCGGGGCTTACGGGATGGGGCGGCGGGATCGACGAGCGACCGCACGAGGAGGGGTTTTTTGCCAGCCTTTCCCCTCCTATCTTCGGCAAGACCGAAGTCACGCGGGAGCTAGATTAGGCTGGCCCGTCGTCCCTCCCGAACGCCGACCGGCCTCGGCCGGTCGGCACCCCGGTTCGGTGGGAGCGGGCCGAGCATCGTGAAGGTCGAGCAACAGTTTAGTTTTGCTCGACATTTCACGACATTTCTCGACAAGTGGATTTATTTCTAGATCTGTTTTTCTTGATTACAAAATTATTACGCTGTTACTGCTTAGGCGGGGGGACTGTGGCAATTACTGCGGTTGCTTACAGTTTTTTAACTCCCGAGGAACGTCGACACACAGTGAAGCTAGGTGTGTCGATAGGTGTACCTGGTCGAAAAGACCCGGGCCCAACTTGCTAATAAGTCCTGTATGGCGAAGTAGAGTGGCCCGAGAGACAACAGTCGGTCCAGTTTGCCGGCACATGTTGTGAAAAAATTCAATTTCAATTTCAATTTCAGAGACGCACACAAACAATACAAACACAGATACTCTTCCACAAAACTCCGGACAATATTACCTTCGCGTGTGAAAAATGAAATCATGCATTGATTTTATTGACCACTCTTATGAACTAGTAGGCGCTTCTTTGGCGCCCAAGATGGATTGCGCCGTCAAATACGGGGGCGAATTAGGGCACTAGGGGGCTTGTGAACTTGGGGTTTTTGCGCCCGCACCGTGCAATGCGCTCTTCCTGATGATAAATAGTCGCCGTCCGGTCGGACGGAAGAACCAAGGGCCTCAAAGCGCGCCGCAATATATGAATTATATTGTGCGACGGTCGTGCAACTATGATGCATAAACGACGACGGGGGGGGGGGGGGGGGGGGGGGGGGTATCCCGTTGTGGGGAAAACGCACGAAATCGCGTATGTAGACACCCCACCGATACCCGCACAGCCCAAGCAAGTAAGGGCAAGTTGCAATCGGCCATGATGTGTGAACGGTCATAATTTACTCGCATGAGGTTCAAAGTTTTTGAATAAGGTACCGTTGGACGCGCCTTTTAAATCCGCGCCGAATGCGTACAATCACGGGTTCGAAAACACAAACATGGATTTGTTCGACGAATGTTTTTTCCACAATATCTCGGCAAAGCTAATCCGCACGGGCAAGCAACACCCGTCGAATTTGGCTCACCTCATGAGGCAATCTGTGCGGGGATTGGCGATATGAAAATGCTTTACGGCAATAATACTACCGGCAAGCTTGACCGGTTGTCGTCTAACGGCCATCCACTTTGCCATCTAGGACACTCAAGAGGGGCGATTGGGACTAGTATTCGACGGCCATTTACACATAATTGCATTCGTTTCGGGCTTCCATGTGATCTTCAGGGCTATGTTGAGAATCGTGTTTTGGTTCTCGACCGCTTTGCATAATTTTATATTACAAGCGTCATAAAATGTTTTAGATAATCGGCCAGATAAATTCGTTGCTCTGGTTGGCGCCCTTCACTCAAATAAAAAACATCAAACTCAAACTTTTCGGAGTTTGACATACACCACCAAACTCAGTACTTTCGCCACCATGGCAACGGTACTAACCCTAATTTGATCGTAAATCACAAAGCCCTGACATATTAAGCCCTAATGCCGCTTTCACCCACTCACCCCAATACTTTAAGAAGCATACTTACAACTGTTGGAAAAAAAAACGAGGCTGGGAAATTAGCGGGTCCCCGCCTGAAGGCACATACTACTACATGAATTTGCTAAAATCTGTGTATGTGTGTGTGTGTGTGTCTGTCTGTCGGTGTGTCCACTTATCATCAGCTCGATTGGGTTTTAATTTGGGTTACACGAAGAACAAGATGAGCACGGACAGGGAAAGTGAGAGGGAAAACAAAAGGGCATGAGTGACAAGAGGATCACGGAATCCAAAGCACGGCAAAAGGAAAGCACTACATTGTGCACAAGCCTAGCAGATTAAACTAAGGAAACTCCAAGGCCACGCCGAGAATGCAACAAGCGGCGCCTCACGCACCGCTCGAGGAAGCACGGGGACGCTTGCGGCCTATGGCGCGGGTGAAGAGCGCCGTGGCAAGAGAAGGCATCCCGGCCGAGGAAGAAGCGGCCTCCACGCCGTCCGCAGCAGCGGACAAACCGCGCAAGACGTTGGGTTTTGGTACAACAAATGGGATTTTTTCTATTTGAAAAAAAGTTCGACTTGGTGTACAGGCACTTATTGGAATTGGGATTAGGATACGTCTTTAACTACTGCGCATCGCTACGATGGGTACAGGAGCATTATTTCAGTGCTTACAAAAATACAGAGAGAGACAGACAGGGTGTGTGTGCACAATTACAAAAAATACAGAATGAGAGAGAAGAAAGTGTGTGTGTGTGTGTGTGTGTGTGTGTGTGTGTGTGTGTGTGTGTGTGTGTGTGTGTGTGAAAAATAAGTATCACGACTATGGACCTCCATGAACTATCTGAATGATTACAAAAATACCTAGTGAGAGTCATAATAAGGTTTGTGTTTATATGATTACAAAAATATAAAGAACGACAGGCGAAAAGAACTACGGGCCACTCGTATCAGCATGAACCCCATCGTTCCCCTACTACCATCATGCTGCCTTTTGTATGGCTGCCGAGAGACGGGGCTTACATCCACTAATAAATTGTCCCAAATTATAATCATATCATAGAATAGAGCGCACCTGCGATAATTCAGTTTCCGTTTGCTCTGTTGAGTTGTTCAGTCCGACAAACAAAGTAGCGACTGTCAGCAAAATATATTCATAAATCTCGCAGGCTTTTCAAAATTGATAGTAAAAATTATATTAAAATTACGAATTTGTTTTTTCGAAGCTACATTCCGAAAGGAGGCCACCAACAATGCGCCGTTGAGAAGGACGACGTCATGCAGCAGCGCTACTTTTTTGCTCCTCCTTCTTTTCCTTCTGTATCCGCATCTCCTCCGACTCCCTGCGCCACACATTGTGGGGAGGAGAGCAGCCAGCAGTCGGCCGTGCTTCATTTCCGAAATAGTGGTGCAAATCCAAAACAAACATTTACCGTTTTACACCCTCGAAACGCGCAAAGTATTTTACGGACTTTTGAATAGTGTGGGGGCGCAATACAGTGGTGAGTTTATACAACAGCCTATCATGGCAGAAATAGTAGGGTAATTGCACGCCACATGTGCAATTTACTGTAATTCGCTAATATCTCTATCTCAAAACAGAACTGACGTGTGATGTTTGGGGAGAGCACCAACTCAGTTGAGCGGCATTGCATCCCAAAAAGCAAATGACAACGCAATTTTGCATCAAATTTCTCAGCATTAGATAACATTTTAGAACATCACATGACAACCATCACAACAACGTCATTGTGGATTACAAGAAAATGATAAACCGAGCGAACGATTGATGCGCAAAAGCAAAATAATTTTGATGCTTCTGTAATTAATTTCTTCATACTGCTGCATAGGTTAAATCACTATATCAGACTTGACATGTAAAAGCATAACATGTACATTACAGAGCTTTACATTCAGAAGAACATATCTGTTTAGAAAAAGAACAATTTTGGACAATGTGATATAATTGTCATTCTGAACAGAGTAGTGATTCCCCTTACCATGAGTGCAATGAAATCAAACACATTGATTTTACTGACCAAAAAATACAGTTTATAATAAACAGTGACAATATACCCTAAAATTAGGGTTGGTTAAAGGAGGGATTACGGTCAGGGGCAGTTTGCATTGGCATTGGGAATGTAATTATGGATATTCGCCATATTTGGGTGTGGATGGTAAGGTATTACCAGCCGTCGACGTCTTTGCTGTGGCTCTTGAAGGAACACATGTTGATGAGGCCCGCGTCGTTGATGGTCTGAAACAGCA
The DNA here is from genome assembly GCA_026401115.1 of Tetraselmis chui. Taxonomy (NCBI): domain Eukaryota; kingdom Viridiplantae; phylum Chlorophyta; class Chlorodendrophyceae; order Chlorodendrales; family Chlorodendraceae; genus Tetraselmis; species Tetraselmis chui. Next base: position 98,097 of record JAPMLY010000990.1, read on the forward strand.
TCCGCTCAGAGTCCATCGAGTGCGACCCCGCGTCCACTTCCTTCTTACCTGCAACGAACCGCCAAACGCACAATAACTTTGACATTGCATTCCGCAAACAAGGTTACTCCAAATTGATGCTTACAATTTCCCTACTTTCATGCACCAAATTAAACAATGGCCGCATTAGTCATATCAATCAATATACACCCGCGATCAACCACTCTCCCAAACCGTCTCACATACTTGTCCCCAGTCCTCACCGCCAAGTGCAGGAACAATGCCCCGAAATTCAATTAAAATAATCACCTGAAACCCCGGAAATTCCACCGCAACAGACAATTTCGACAAACTGAAGGAAAAAATGTTGTCATTTCATGTGTGTAAAATTGAAATTCTCAAAAACAACTTCCATACATATACGCGTGTGCATGTATGCGTGCGTGTGTGTGTGTGTGTGACTATGTGTTTGTGTGTGTGTGTGTGTGTGTGTGTGACTTTGTGTTTGTGTGTGTGCGTGTGTGTGTGTGTGTTTGTGTGTGTGGATGGAAGTGTTGCGTGTGCGTGTGAGTGTGTGTGTGCGTGTTTGTGTAAGTGGAAGTGTTGCGTGTTTGTATGACTGTGTGCATGTGTGTGTGTGTCTGTGGGTGTGCGTGTTGAAGAGGTTATTCCCATGAACATCATAATGTATCACTTCTAATTCTTTGTTTATGGGGGAGGGATGGGTGAAGGTACCGTAGAGGGAGTGGAAGTAGTGGTACATGGACTGACGCTCGGAATTGTATCGCGCATGCTGCCCCCACAGCCCAAACGCATAGAGCGTGACTTGGTCGCACATCTGCATCGCGGCAGAGAGGGCGAGGAGGCCGGTGGAGGGCGACTCCCCTGCGCCGTCCTTGAAGCCCTTGTACGTCATCAGAAAGAACCTGCGGCGGGACACGGGAAACGTAAATGTGAATTCATCATTAAAGAAATTAATTAAAAAAAAAAAAAAAAAATTACGTTAAATTAATTAATTAAGAAATTAATTACGTTGACATTTCGATGCGACCGTTTCTACACAGAATGTACTAAAATACGGTTGAAAACGTATTGGCATTGCTGATATCAACAAATGCGGTTAAAGAAGCTCCATTTTTTCTCGAGTGTAGACAATAGCAATGCAATTGTGTGGTAGCTTGAGTTTGAATGGTGGCTCAATGCAAACTTGAGAATAAAAACAACCGAACCTTAATCACGTCAATACTTGTTTTTATTCCGTAGTCAAACCGCGACTTCACACCGTACCTGAAGAACTGGAGCAGTTTCTGCGTGCGCGCCTTGAGCGACTGCGTCATGAGGCGCACCCGCACGTCGCTGCGCCCCGTCATCTCCAACTGCTGAAACAGCCGCTTCACCTCCTTCGCGTCGTACCGGGTGATGAGCAGCGTGACGTTGCGCTCCATCGGCAAGTGCTTCATTGTGCCGTGGGCTAACACAAACGACGCGCCAGACAAAATATTTTTCAGACGAGAGCATTCGCATTCGGTGAATGGGCCGCATTGCAGTCTTACTTAGGTACAATTTGCAAAACATTGTGACACAATGTCGTTACGGTAATCTTCTGAATGCACCAATTAATCGAGTCAACGTAAAAAAAAATGACATTTGAATTTGAATCGAAGGTTGCAAATCGTTGAGATTCTGCGAATACGGCGTGTTACACTTTAGGGTTAGGACGTAGGGTTAGAGTGTGCAGGGAGTGGTGCTTTGCAGAGTTGTAATGAATTGCAATAAATTGGGAAGGCGCACCCAATTTGTGCAGCCAACGCGCGTTGACCATCCGAACAGTGGTGCGTCCGCCCACGTACAGTTGGCAGCCGTTGGAGCCAGGGGCCTGCACGCGGAGACGGAGCAAAACATGTTGATTGTGAATTCGCAGTATCAGCACCGGTCATGTTGCATTGTTAAAAACGAGAAAAGCTCGAACTTAATCGCAGGTAATAACATACGAGAACATAATCTAATCCAAAGACAAATATGTTCCGTTTACGTGACCCTTTTAGACGCCATGATGATATAAACCATGGCATGAGACGCCCTTTCGGATTTGTTCAGGTCAAGGTCCGGATGCCAGTAACCAATCCGCCTACATATTACTGCGTGAAACATGGGACGACATCAAATACGCTGGGCTGAGGTCGGCGACATTCATTATCTCGGCATTTATAATCACATTTGCTGAGCTACAATCATTCCTGCGTTTTAAGCGGCTATTTCCGCGCAGGGCGACAAGATGAAGCGGATCATTGAGAGGGACGGCGGCTAACGGAGAGGTTAAACTACCTGCTGGTAGAACACTCGATGATACCATCCATCACATGGTTACACATTAAAAAAGCACTAAGGTACACATTGCGGCATATACAATTTTGTTATAATCTACCCGTTGATAGTCCAGTAACGCTCAACCGCACGCGCGAACGAGTGTGTGCGTGTGTGTGTTAATACTAATGTATTTATGTGTGTGTTCGCATATGTGTGTGTGTGAGAGTGTTTGCTTACTCGTGTGTGTGTGTGTGTGTGTGTGTGTGTCCGTGTGGGACAGAGAGAGAGAGAAAGAGAAAGAGGGAGGGAGCTGAACAAGTGCGTGCATGCGCGCCTCCGCCTTACCTGATTCATACGAAAGACGGCGTCGTGAGCGTCGATGTCAGCGCCGTAGGCCGTTAGCCGCGCGACACCTGAGTTTCCCACAATTGCGCAGGTGCGGTATTTGTAGCCTTCATAAGCCGCCGAGTCATCCGTCGGCAGCCATTTCTGCATCTCATTCGTCATATTACTGCGCGGTGGGGGAAGAGACAGATAGGTCCGCATCAAAATACAGCGGCGGCTAAAAATCATCTCACACACACACGCACACACACTCAAACACACACACACACACACACACACACACACACACACACACACACACACACACACACACACACACACAATTTCTTTTCCTTAATATGTTTCTTTATATTTTTTTTGCTGCACGCCTTGTTTTACTCAGCATTCGTTCCAAACTGATCACACATCTTAACATTGTCTTACAGATCATTCATACCGCACGGATCACACACACACACACACACACACACACACACACACACACACGCAAAGACCCCCCCCCCACACACACGACCGTACATTTGTACTGGTGAACCAATACAGCATGTACTTATTCTCCCATTGATTAAACAGACAAACATTAGAAAAAAGCCACACAAGTGGGGACCCAGCCTCACATGAACAGGTCCGCACACACACACACACTCACACACACATGCATACACACACTCTCACACACACACTCACACACACACACGCACATACACACACACACACACACACACACACACACACACACACACACACACACACTAGCCGGGAACTGGAGCGACATATTCATCACTGTATTTGCGATATCTTCCAAACAATGGTTAATTCCTGTGTTCAGCGGGAAATGAAAAACACAGCGCTCAAATACATTCAGCACATCCCTACTCCGACATGTTCCCTATTTCATTCGTCACAATCGCTCGATTTATTGTTTGCCTTGCCGATCAAAGCGCACCGAACTGATGCGTCCAAAAATGAATGCTAACAAGTGGGAACTCCGTGTTTTGGGGGGATATGACGCTGCTTCATGTGCCCTCTTAAATATGATTAACCAAATGAATTGTAAGCCTCTGTATCTCTGCATGATCCAGTGATAATGACGCAAGTTGCTTGAAGAAGGTGCAGTCGCGCAGTCGCACACTGTTCAACAATGGTGTAGTCATAACTGAGAGCAGAATACATTCCGACAGCGTCGCGTACTGTCCCTAAGGACCGAGATCTTTGGCGCCCATGCACAAAATATCAACGAAATTGTAAAATCACAGCCAAAATACTAACGTGCATAATAAAACGAAAATCAGGGCTGTGAACAAATGTTGAGGTATTTCAAGGGGTGGAGGATGTGAGGGGCGAGGAAGTGTGGTCACGCACGCATTGAAGCGCAGCTCCTCGCGGTTGCCGTGATGGATGAACACTTCGCGGTCCACGTCGTAGCCCTCCTCGTCGGCGTGAATGATGCGGTTGGCCAGAAAGCTCTTTGCGTCGTGCAGCGCATCTGACCGCCCCAATGCACCCCAATCAACGGACAGACCATCAGAATCCCGGCAATCTCTCACTCACAGCGATTCCAATCAAGGAACAAAACAGGATACAACTTGTCCACTCTTGTGAAAATATGATACAAAAAATAAGTGCTGCATGTATTTTTGAAAATAAAGTCGCCTTTCCGAACCTATACTGTTATCGATCCGTACATCAAATCCCTTAATTGACAGTGCGTGCGTTCGCGCTGGGCGTGTGTGTGTGTGTGTGTGTGTGTGTGTGTGTGTGTGTGTGTGTGTG
>JAPMLY010000990.1:107500-143839 GCA_026401115.1 Tetraselmis chui
GCAGGGAACCCGCACCGGCAACCTCTACAGGCGGCGTTTTGCGTCAAGCACGACTCACAGCAGAAGTTCAAAACAAACCTCAAACTCATCATCCATCATGCTCCCGGGTAGGCGACGCTCGTGTGGGTGCATTACGTACCATTGTACGATAACCGTACCGTACTACGCTAACCCCACACGAGGCCAGTGTTTTAGTTTCACCAAACCTTCCAATGGCATGCAACCAAACATGAATGCATTCCCGGCACTGACCAAGAAAGGCTTGCCCTACCCGTCCGGGCGTCAGCCCCCTCGAGTAATGCGAGAAGGACCAAGGTCCATCTCACGGAGCAAGACATTTCGGGAGTGCGATACACGAACTACAAAGAAAGCAATATGAGGGAGGGCTTGGCGCCATAACTGAAAAAAAACCTCCCATTTCCTGTAAAATGAATGGCGCCATGAAGGGAAGGGGGGACACCGCCTAAAAGTAAGGCATTTGTATTTTCGGGGGAGGTAGCGAATTGACGTACAAAACCATTAAACTCTGGGGCTAGCGCCCCAAAATTACGACGGTGGTATTCCCAACGTGGGCATTTAAGCAAAATATGTTCTATAGATTCAGGCACACCCCCGCCGCATGCATGACAATGATGAAGAAAACGTTCATGCATGGCATGAATGCGGGCAAGACGACCGGCTGTGGGAAATACACGCGTACGAAATTGAATCTTAATGTGTAACCATGCAACGGCCCCCGCGGGAATGCCCGCGCCGTATTGTGGCAATGCGTTCCCAATATATGAGGCATGGGAATGAATACTCCACGTATTAGTGCATGCCGACGATGATGTCTCGAATCGACCCCATACCGTTGCTTTAACTAGGTTAGAGGGCACGCTTCCGCTATCCTCCCCCCCGAAATCCTCTCGCCTGCACTACGTCCCCCGGCGCACAAACCCGATTCATACGCTTCCTCGAACCTCGCTTCGTCGGCCACAACAACGGCCGCCGCCGATACTCATCTATCAAGAAAATACAGATAATAGGAGAGTGGAAGTACTGCACCGACCACAACCTCTCACACACAGCCCGCTTGATTAGGGACAAATACACACCCCTCGCAAATGCCATCCGAATCCACTAGCCAGGCACCGAAGTCGACATCCTACCCATAGTCATGAGCCGCACGGGCACACCGCACTCAACCACCATCGCAAGTCTCACCTCTCTCCTCACCCTCCGCACCGACCCTCCGGACAAACTCATCACCAAAACACGACTCGACACGTCTCGCATCCTTTCCACACTCCATGCACACACCGTCCAATGGCTGCATTATCTCCTCCTTGTCTACCGCACCGAATCACGCACGACCACTCGCCGAGCCTCCGCATAACGCACCTCCTCAAGCCCCTTCTTGCACACCACCTTTAACCCGCTTCAGACCCTCCCGGGGGGGAGTAAAACCCCCGACCCCCTTTGGAGAGGTTGGATCTAGGTGGTTAACGGTCTAGCCCTGACTTGTAAGTTCCCTGTATGGCATAGTTGGGAGGGCCCAGAGACAGCAGCCGACGCATCCGGCTTTTTGGTGTCTTGGTGAAAAACCGGCGCATACGGTACATGTTGTAAACAATTTCAATTTCAATTTCAATAGAGGGCACGCTTGGTTGCAAAGACTTCCATGCGGGTGGGACGCGTACGTTTTGGGCTAATTCCGCGCTTGCCCTAGCAAAACGATCCAGCCACCGCACGGCTCAGACGTCCAAGTATTTGGGCGCATGCGACTAAGTTGGCGCACTAGATCGCTTTTGCATGTATTTAGTGTGGGCGTTGTAAGGAACGCCCTAGTCCTAGCCGCTGCTGCCACTGCTTCTATGGGCGCTATTCCTAGCTCCCGTAATAGTGGCGTTGTGGCCACCCTAGGGGCCTTTGCACCCACCCCAACTAGGCGCCTCAAACATTGATTTAACATAATTTGTAATCTATTAAAGCAAAATCTCCTTCTTGCTGATGCTCGTCCTCAATTACACAGTACCCAAGTACATGTATTGCTAAATTATTCATTATATTTATCGGTATGTCGAAGGCGAGTACTTAACATTTTACCGCACTTAGTGCGGAAGCTCGTCGACCGGCCCTAGTTAGCCGTACCGGGAATGCGATATTCAGCCCCAGCGTCCGACCAAATATCATAAACCCTTCCTTGTAGACACAATGCAACCGCCTCCTCTCGATACATGCCCGGGGATAGCGCATGGTGAGCGCGCGATGATGGGCGATCGGCGGAAAATCTGATGCTCGACTAGGCACCTTTGAAAACACGATGCTACACGACGCGAGCCGGTAGCTACTTGCCCAAAAGCCACACGACGGGGCCGTCTGTAGGTAGGCCTCGGGTTCTTGGCGGTTTTATCCCAAAAGGACGGATTGTGGCACTGCGGAGGCCAGTCGACCACCTATACAAGGTGGCCGTAATTTTGTCGACGGCGGCTGGCAAGGCCACATAGCCTATCAACGTTGTAGTGTGAAGGGAAAATTAACAACCTTTTCTCACTCAAGCGAGCCATGGGAAAGGGCCGGCTCATCTCCGCGACGGTGCACAGTTTTTTAGCATCTATGAGTGCCATCGTGAAATTCCGTGTACCGCGTAATGTGCGAGGCGAAGCACGACCCGGTAGTCACACCGCTAAGACATACAACAAGCACGTACGTTGTGCACATGCAAGCATGTCTTACATGCGTACCGTTTTGATGGCTAGGGCTCCTCTGGGCAAGTCTATAGGCTTGGTTGGGTGCCTAGGTAGGGCATCAGAAGCATTACAAATTCGAGCTTCCGCGGGGGACGCCGCGGGGATGTTCAATTGGTAAAGCAGTCGGTCGACCATCCCAACAACATTGATATTTTGGTAGGAACTGCTTCAAATGAGCAACCACAAGCAAATGCACAGCTAAGTGAATATTTGACTTGCTGTTTGAGTGTGGCCCCGTCAATAGACAGCGATTACGACGTTGGTCATTTAAGTCGGCATTGGTTGCAAGTGTGATGTGGGCGAAATTACACACAAAGAAGCGCACCACGCTGAGCTACTTAGGCGGCAAGGCGTTTTTTAAGCCTCTTGTGTGCATATTTTGGGTTTTTAACCCCCTTTATGGCTGTTGAAGTTGCAGTCGTCACCGGTGGCGGTCCATTGAGCCGATCCGAGAGACATTTAATTGTGTTCGGTTGTACAAGCCGGTCGGGGGGTCCTCCTCGCACGGATAGCTTTTACCATCGGAGTCTTATTCTACCCTCATAAACACGGTCAACTAAAGTCCCTCACTAGTCATGGACCTCGCCTACGGGTTTTGGGCCAAGTAGTTGACGTTACCACCCGGGTGGAATTGCTATTGCCTCCCGCCTAGACGCGCGTCCGCCCCAAAACTCCGATCATGGAGCAGGAGCAAAACCTTGACCCGCGCTTCCGGCTAAACCGTCACCACACCCGTCATCCACGCGTATAGAGCGTTGGGGCGTATACATATCCAAAAGTATAAACATGGTCATGGAAGGACTTTAGGCGGTTCTTTACGGTCGTACCTAGCGAGCAAGTCAAGGCGGCATTGGCACTTACATGCGGTACATTCGCGTTGGCGTACAGCGCCGCCACTACTCCGATTAACCTAGGACTTATCTAGGGCAATGTTAAGAGTCCAAAGAAGGCCTAGCCAGACTTGCTCGGTCAGCAACGCCCGGGAAGGCCTTTCACAAATAGATTTTTCGAACCCGTAATTAGTGCCGTATTTACCGCACTCAGTGCGGTGCCCTTAGATAAACATTTATCCATGCACTCATGCAGCAGCAACACAAGTACGTATCGCAGCCCCTCACGTGCATCCATCCGCAAGGGCACACTAGCAACAATACAAACATATGGAATTAACTCGCGTAAAGTTCTTAACACCGGGCCGGATTTATGGCGTGTCAGCCGGCAATTAATGTTCCGACATGCCCACGTATTTTCGACGGCTTGTTGTCGTCGCTTGTTCGCCCTTTGAGAGCTTCAAACAATAACCGCCGGATCTGCCGCGATAGGGTATGTTGGGTCAGTCGGGGCTTCCCGAGTCGGGATTGCAAGGAGATCCCGCTCTCTTCGTCGCAGTCACAGCTGATTTAAGTATGTGGGTGTACCCACTACCTATGGCGGTTTGCATGTTGAGAGCTAACACTTGACACAAATATGTTCTTGCGTGTTGCTGCTATTGCAAATGAAAGTGCACATGGAGAGATATGAAAGACGTTTGATTGTTAAGTGTTTAATAATAGATTGCAATTAAACAAAGAAGTGTTTAAAAGGTTATGTCACCTCCCTCCAATGCAGTATGCTGAAATGGTTATGCCTAGCTAGCTTGCACATGCTCTCACGTGGTCCTCGTACAAGGTGCTAGGGCTCTTGTAAGGGTCTGAACCGACTAGCGACGCAGCTTGTCTGTCTCCAGAAATCACAATAGCGCGTCATATAGGTAGCTAGATTAATTGTGCGTACATGTACGTACCGGGATATACTAGTAGTACAATACAGAACATTACCCTTGCTAAATTGTAGTGGCGACGTAACCACGTAGTACGTCCTTCCGATGGAAAAGTATGAATCAAATTAGTCACGAGTATATGTACAATGTCATGAATGTATTGCTATATGATTGTACTCGGCACACCACACAATCCCTGCATCAACCGAACAACACACACTCTTTGCTTGTGGAGCATAGCGCTTTATTGTAAAAGGATTAGCAATTAGTCAATAATCTCCCAGCACATGAAGTCGAGCATATGTGAAACATGTGCCATGAGTGTTGCTTTCGATTTGCTTTAGCTTATTTGTCGCATACTTTATACAGCATGTCGAAGTTGTGCTTGGTTTCCTTGATTGCAATCCTCCGGGCCTTGCTCGTTGAATGAATACATGATGCCATGTTCATGTATCCGCTCATCCATATGTATGAAAAGGCACCTTACTAACACAAAATTCGACAACATAGAGACGGGCATTCGGTATTTACAGAGTTGAGGCATAACCAATGCAATTCAGCTATTAATCAATAGAATAGAGTTAAAAGTATAAATTTGCGCGTTGGCGGCATACGTAGGGGCGGCGTCGGCGAGCGGGATGGGCATGCATGTATGGGCGTCGGCACAAACCCCACGGCGTCATGACATCGGATTGGCGAAAGATGGTACACCCTTTATGGCCCCCCTTGACGATGTGCCCGTTGGGTGATATGAGAGGAACTAATTATCATGCATGCATTATGTCTATCAATTTCATAATGATCGCGGAGGGAAGGCACTCATATGGCCCGCTCAAGGATACACACGGGAAATAAAGAGTCCATAATGAAGTGAACATTGCGTTACAACATGCCACTGCACGACCCGATTGTTGTTACATGGCCCATCCGCTAGTTGATGCATGCACATTGGTGTCAAAACATGGGCGTAGAGATCTCCCTCGTCCAAAAACCACTCCATTTAACCGGGACAAGTTATTCATGTATACATCGATCAGTCGTATTGCCGTCTAAGCATTATCATAACGGTCATAAAAAAGTATTGGACTGTAGTTATAGTTCATGAAGATCAGGCGCCCGCCGGCGGCGCAGCGGCGGCGGCCCCGGAGGGGGGTGCGCTCGCAGGCCCGTCGGCACCTACCTCTACCTCCACGCGGTGGGCGCTGGTAACCCCATAGCCGTGCCAGGCCTGGCACGGTAGGGGGCTGAACGAGGTACCGACAGCTGCGATCCGCGAGATCAACAACTGTCGGGAAGCCATGTACGGAGGGTTTTGGAAAAACATAATATCCGTACACCGGCACAGGGATCTCCCGCTCGGGCAGCCCGATATGTCTTTTCCGCGACTAAGTACTCGCAGATACTCTCCCGACGATGGGGCGGGGGCGGCGTTTGCGAAATATTTTTTGGCGAAGAGGGGTACGGACGGATTAGCGGAGGGACGAGGGTGTTGAAGCTGGCGGCGGACAGGTGGGAAGCAGCGCTAGGGACGGCGCTCGCTAGCAGTCGCTAGCCCTGCGAGAGCCTTAGGTCTCCCCTGGGGGCGAGGCCTGTTGCTACGCAGGACGGAGGTTGGTCGCAGCCGGAGGAGCGGCACGGTCTGGCGGCGGCGGTCCCTAGGATCGCCCGCCGCCGGAAAAGCCCAGTATGGGGGGTTTTTGGAAAAATTCCCGTACCCACCATCTTTTGAGGACCGGCGACTCGATCCATGTGTTCTTCCAACCCCTTCCCTAGTCGGTACCCGGTTATCGATAGGCTGCCTCAGGCAGTGTGCCTAGGGTTATCGTAACGGCACACTGCTCGTAAAGGCGGCCCCCTAACAACGTAAACCACTGGGGGAGGGCACGGACGGCCACAGCGCGATCAGATAGGTGTTGGAAACAGACGGGACAAGGACATGGGACAGGAGAAAATCTGGCTCGGGGGCAGGAGAGCCAGCCGGACACCGTCTGCAGCCTAGTTCTTTTCTCTTCTCAGCCCCCGAAGGAGGAGAGAAGACTAGGCTAGGTGGCGAGCTGTGTCGAGAAGAGCGGTTAATACCTCGGGCGGGGTTGAGCACGGATCGAGGCGGGACCGACGACGACCTATGCGAGGGGGGTTTTTCACCTGCCTTTCCCCCCAAGCTCCAGCACGACCGGAGTCGCACAAGAGCCGAGGTCAGGCAGGTTCGCCTCGACCAGCTCAAGCTGAACAGCCTTGCTGATCGGCGACCCCGCAGCGGCTGGAGCACGCCGCGTATCGTGGAGACTAGCGACATTTTTTATTTCATATTGTATCCAAAAAAATACGTACAGATCAGAAAATAATAAATACCTGGATACGGGTATGTTTTAGACGGTATCGTTACTGCCATTGGAGAGGTTGGGATTAGTGGTTCACGGTCTACCTCACGCTTCAAAGTCCAGCTAGGCATAGCATAATGGGGGGTCAGAGACTCCAACCGGTTTTACTGGTATTGGAGTGTTTAATTTCAATTTCAATTTCATGAAGATCAACTCCTTTTGACAAGAACTCTATACGATACGTGCATTTCCTCGCCATTCCTACGGAGGGCTTGCGCCCGTCGGCGGCGCAGGAGGCCCCGGAGGGGGTGTGCTCGCAAGCCCGTTGTTACTCACCCCCACCTCCTCGTGGCAATTACGTAGCCGTGTCAAGCATGGCATTGTAGGAGGCTATGTGGGTTGAACCGACTGTTGCGAGCCACGTTATCATTAACTATCGGGAAACTTTGTACGGAGGGCGTTTAAAATATTATTTGTGTACCTCTTATCACAACGCCATGACTACACCACGATATTCCGCGCGGCCCATCCGATATGTTTTTTCAACATTTGAAATGCCTCAAATACTCTCTTGTTCTAGGAACGGGACCTTTGCGCGTGGACTATGTGGTGGCAAGGAGGGTACGGGTAGACCAACGCAAAAACGAAGGCCTTGGCCTTGGCGTTGGGCTACCGGAAAGCAGCGCCGGAGAAGGGTGCTCGGTAGACGTCGGCCGGTGTTGCTCACGTCGAGCCGTCCCGGGGTAGAGCGATATGCCAACAACATATGAGGACATCCGCGGCCGGAGGGGCGACTTGCTAAGTATGGCCGGGGCGGTCATCGGACTAGCCGCTGCCGACAATTACCGCACGATGTGCTTTTGTGAAAATTCCATGTCCTGCGTTCCGCCACATACCCATCGTGCCCCACACCCCTCTCTTATATCAACCGACGATTAAGGAGACTGTCCTACTTGAAAGGCCGTCACAGAGTGCATCGCCCAAATCAGCGCGGGGGTATGCATATGAGCCAAACCCCCCATTAATGGACGCGCGCGAGGCGGTCAAAAGAGGGGGGTGGGTGGATGGGAGGGGCACTTGCTAAAAGATGCGGGTACCCGGACACAAGACAAAAATAGCAGGAAAATTACGGGGGGGGGGGGGGGGGGGAGGGATAGAATGGCGCATAGGCATGAGCGCAAGCTATTCCTTTTTGTAGATCTAGATGTCCCCCACATACCCTCGATCGAAGTGATGGGAGACATGGGCTAGTAAGAACGCCGTACCGGGAGGAGCGACGAAGACCTCGGACAGGGGTCATCGGAGCGGCGGTAACGGGCCGCGGTCGTGAAGGCTTAGAGCGGTATGCATCTTGTATTTTAGATTTCAGTGGCTTAGATCTTCTTTTCTGATTTACATTCTTGGTACTCCTGTTATTCCTACAAAAACGGAGGGGATAGATAAGGAGAACCCTTGCCATAAACTAGTTTAATAATACCTAGATGGTGGTATAGACGCCCGTGGACGGCAGCCTGAATACCGGCACCTGTTGTAAATGGTTTCATCACATTTCATATGATGAAGGGTTGGCCATATTGGATCGATCAACCGTCGAGTTGGGTCGGTGGTCAATCTTTTAAGACATCTAACATCTCCATAGTGTCAATCGATTAGCGCGAAAGTGGGGGGTATATAGCTGAGACGAGTAATTTACTAAAAATAACTTTTTTGTAAATTAATAGTATTTTACCATTAATTAATACCCCTTATATTTAAAATTACGCATGTGTTAAGCACAGATGCGGTGTAATAGATTGTTGGAGTGTGTAAAATGCTTCATCAAATTTGCAGAACATAGATGGGGCCACGGGGAATAGTTACATTGCACCCTACTGCACTCCTACATCACTCTAGAGCGATAACTCCATCAACATCAGCTTGGGGGACGGTGGCGGCTGGGGTTGCCGGCTGGGCACCCTGCTCCGCCTCCCTATCTACAGTCTCCATGGCATCAACTAGCGCATCCTCTACCATGTCAAGCACATCCTTATCATAATTTTCAAGCAGACGTAAGTTTACATAGCAATACAACAACTTGACAACATTCTCATGCTTAAGAGATGCACGGCCCTTACTAGCCACGCGCTTATGAACAGAGTTCATGCGCTCCACAGGGCACGCTGTGGGGGAGCAGGAGAGCACACGGAGGGCGATATGCTTCATGCGCGACTTGATGGGTATGTTGTTAGTCCACCACAAGAGGGCGCATCCTGATGAATGGCACCTCATGCTTGCCATTTGAGTGTGGGAGGGGTCACGCCCTTGGTGCTCAGCCCGCCAGGTAGACAACACGCGAGCATAACGCTCCTTGGCCTCAGCCATAGCCTCCTGGCGAGCCTCAGTGAAGATACCAACACCAGCGATGTACTCGTTGAACTCATGCATTGTAGCATCCATCTCCGCAGGAGATGAGCAGTACTTCCCAAGGATGGTGCGCACATGGTGCCGGGTTGAAGCATTCAATGTTTGCCCGGCCTCAGCCATGAAGGGGTCAAGAAGAAAAGCAACCTCATGGATGGGATGGAAAAGGGCAACCAGCCGGTCCTCTCCCTTCCAGCGCCTAAGAAATGTAGTGTTCGCTGACTGCTTCAAGTTCTTCACACTGTCAGGATCCAGAGCGGAGCAGTCCCACTGATGCAGGTCCTTCATGAGGCCGGTGAACAACTCCCACACAAACGACATGCGGGTGTTGTCGCCCTCGATGAAGCGAATTGAGTCCTCAAGGGGTGACAACAGAGCATGTGCCGCCTGAAGTTGGTCTCAAAAGCGCATGTTTCCAATGAGCTCACGGAAGCGCTGGATATGGGCGACACGCGTGCCATTCTTGTTGATGGTAGCCTCCTTGTACTCTGCCTCGTGCTTCTTGTCAAGCAACTCCCGGAGGTTCATGCAGTTATCGAGGACACTGCGGAGCATTAGAGCTGCGTAGGAAAAGCAAGTGTCCGGCAGGGTGCGAAGGCCAATGCCAGTGGGGCCCTTGAAGCGGAGGCACATTTGGCGCATGCGTTCGTGAGATGTGACAAAAACCACAATGAAAATGGCATCGTCAATGACTTGGTCCAACCTCTTGGCGTAGTCTTCACGGAGCAGATCTAGCAAGTGCGCGACACAACCATAGCATAACAGAAGGGGGAATGCAATCTCTAGGTTGTGCAGGGCATTCCTCATGTAACCCACGTTGTCACTCACCACTGCCGACCATGTGGACTCCTTGCTGCCTGACACAATGCCATCACGGGTGAGCTGCGACTTGAAGTGCTCAACATAGAAGTTGGCGTCCTCACGCTCCTCGCCCACAGCTACCGAGGTCAGGAAGGCGACTTGATTGCCACGTGGCTGCGTGAAGTTGACAACCTTCGCCCCCGCCTCTGTTTTGAAGCCATCTCCACCAAGGGTGTCAAACTTGGTCACGGCGCTTTTGTTGAAGCCCACTTAAATGCGGGCTTTCGCATTGTCATAAAGATCGTTCAGGCCGGTTCTAGAGAACCATCAGCGCGTATGCAAAAAGCGCACAAATCCAGGGCGCAGTGACATAAGAAGTTGTATGAAGAACGGGTTTTCAACCAAGTTAAACGACAGGCCACAGCCAACAATGAAAAGGCAGATAGCAGCGTTGATCAGTTCAGCTTGACCCTTGGTGCAGGTGTCCATAAAAGTCAGGGTGCTTTGGCGTGACGACCGCTCCTGTGGTGGGTTATCGGAAGCATGAGCATGGTGCACGGTTTGCACACTAGTTGTGCCGCTGCCACGTGTGCCACTAGAGTGTTGCTGATGAATAACGTCGGCGATGACAGGTTGCTGAACGACGACAGAGTTGACGCCACCCTTGCGCGCAGCTTTCGCCACTTGGCCATGGTGTTGGGCTGCGAGAGCATCCCTCTTGTCCTGCGCAACAGCAATATCTCGTAGCTTAAAAAGGCGTGCCTAATAACGTTTCGTCGAACTTATAGTTGAGTGATATGCAGAATTAAAGGCAACTACCTTTGGGATATCCTTGCAGTTGCACAGGAGGTGCTCGACAAACTTCGTAGGGTTGTTGACAGCATCTTTGAAAAACTGAGTGTAGGGGCAATTGCCATAGCCGCACTGCCAGCCCTTTACTGTCACCACTGTCACGTTGGCTTGCCCCCCATCGCCCTTCTCGACGTGCTCCTCCTCCTTGGTTGCCTTGGCGATGTGCCCATCAGCCTCGAGGCTGTTGGGCTTCCGCCCTCGCTTGGTGCTTGATGGCATGGCGTTTCCGATTGGAGGGGAATAGGCGGGGAATCCGGAGATTGAGAGCGACTGCTCGCGACACGGCGCTGTTCTACATTCTCGTGGCTGCGGGCCTTCGGGATAACTATCCGTACAATTAACGTCACCCGTCGTAGCATCAGATGCGCCGGTTCCGCCGCTGCCCGGCGCGCGCCCGGGGCCCTCCGCGGAATAATTACTTACCCCCCAAACTTTAATTAATAGTATTTTACTATTAATTAATACCCCCCAAACAATTCTTACCGGTAAGCTCTCAGCTATATATAGGGAGGTATAGGCGAAGCGACGCTGTTCAAGCTCTCACTTATACGATGCATAAAGAAAAAAATCGTACATATCCTGAGTCAAGTGTCATAAATGTGTTTGAACGAGAAAACAAGTCATGGACGCTTAGATGCCTTAGCTCGGTCAACTTCTGTCGCATATACATGTCGGTTGACAGCAAGCATGTACCATATTCACATGACTTTGCTTTTTCGACCCGATTGATTCGTCGGCCTTGTACGGCACCATCCAATCGCGTGCAAGACTTCGACAAGGATGTCCTCTACTCAACATGACGATCAAGAACTTTCTTCGGAATGCTAGTGAGCGACGCCACGATTCTGATGCGATGCACGCCCTTTCAGACGACGGGAATTACTTGATCAAGACCACATTTGTCCCGTCCGTGTTTCGAGTTGCTACGGAGGAAATTGGGAGGGGGGGTACGTGAGTCAAGCCAAGTGAGTCCTCGTGTGAGCTACCCGATACTGCTCATGGCCGTGTTGAGGCCATCATGGAGATGGTCTCAATCGCCATTGGTACCCGTACTCTAGATGCTCCTCTAACGATGGACTTCTTGATGTCAAGTGGACCCCAAGCAGGTGCCCCATATCGTTAACTATCTTCAATAATGGCGTCTAGACTGTGTCGCAACGCAGCAAAAATGATGGACCAAATTGTATCCTCTTTGCTTCTGACTTTGGAGGCGCGAATTCGCTTTCCGATTCGTGATTAATTGTGCGGTACTACACCGCTATGGCTTTATGTTTCGTTTCCTCACCATGATGTCTATCGCCCGTACCTCGCTACCGCGGGTAGTGATTTACCATCTGCCGTGTTTAGTATTCGGGATTTCCCCGGAGATGCAATAGGCATGACTAAATTGATTGCATCACCACATGCCAACCCTCTGCCCCCGCGGAGCTTGGGGGGCTTAGCATACCGTCCCTTGTGCTAGATGACCCACCCGTTACGCTTCATTCGACGCGACCCTTACCAACGTGATTACTGATTACGGGGTCGATAAACTAAGTCATGTGTACGGTACCATCTATCCGTCCGGAACTAAGATTTTTTCTACCTTTCCGCTCCTTTGATGTGCGGTGCTAATGCGCCCGTTCTACTCCATTTTCAGTCGTTCGCGTGGGTTCTCGCGGATGCCGATCTAGCGATCATGGCCAATACCCTCGATGAAGATCTTTCGGATTATTTGGGCCCCGATAAACTGAAAATTGAAAATACTCACAACAACTATCGGCTAACGGGACTGGTTGGTTCCTCTCTTTCGCAAAATTCACATTCAACTTACGTGAAGGATTTGACCGAGCACTCCTCGACTAGGGACACCTAACGACACATCTATCGTCCAAAATGTGCCAATGTTCACCGGGGGTTATATAGCTATAATCAATCCGAGGTAATCGACCCCCCCACCGCCAAAGCAAAAACTATATACAACATATTTAGTACGAATATATAAGCACGTGTAACGCCACATATCTAAAATGCAAAATAATGTTATGTCGCTTTGTCCATGATGAGCAGAAAACATGTTGCCAAGATGCCAACACATGTTTAATCACGATGAATCCGCATGTACCTTCTCCTAGTGGTTGGCGCTGCCAAGGGGGTGCCTTTTTTAAGCGCGGTGCGCCGTCGCGATATCCTTGAGCACACTGCGTGGCTGGGGTACCCTTGCCGATGATTGGTTACCGACTAGGGGAGGGGCTGGTCGAAAACAAGGATATAGTGGCAAGTCTCAAAAGATAGTGGGTACTACGGAAATTATAACCGAACCCCGCCATACCGGGGTTTTCCGGTGGCGGCCGATAATGAGGATCGTCGGGCCTTTGCCATGTCGATCCTCCGTCGCCGACTGGCCTCCGGCATTATCGTGCCGTACCTCGCCCGCATGGGAAGCTCCACCATCACATGGCTGCGCCGCGGCAGCGAGCGCCCTATGATGGCGCTCCTTCCAGGCTGTCTGCCACCAAATTCAACGCCCGCCTTCCGCCGGAGATGTGTCCGTATCCGCCTCCTCGCCGCCAAATACACGTGAGATACGGATCCCGCTCGACGAGTATGAGCTTATTCGAGGGATATCAAGCCCGAAAAGGTAATATATATATATATATATATATATATATATATATATATATATATATATATACATATATATCGGACGGCCCGAGCGGGAGATCTTGGCGTCGGTGCGCACGTACATAGTTTTCAAAAGCCCTCCGTACATAGCTTTCCTGAAATATTTTTACCCCTGTGGATCGTAGTTGCATGTTAACCCCGCCCGCCCCCCCTATCATGCCATGCATGGACAAATGGTCTACCAACGCCCACCATGAGGAGGTTGGGTTGAGTGCCAACGCTTGTCTCCGAGCGCACCCCCCGCCGGGGCCTCCACCGTTAAGCCGTCGGTTGGCGCCGGGCCATGATATTGAGCTTGCTATGTCCCATGCCGATGCTCTGTCGGCGATGGCCCCGCGTCCGACTTGCTTTAAAGTCTCGATTATCGATGCCCTTACTCGCTTGTGTGATACGAAATGTAATCTTTTTTAGCGTGGCATTTTGTGAGCTCTTAATAAGGCTCGTATTTTCCCTTTTTTGCGTTCTGCGGCCCTTCTTCCTCGTATCATATGCGCATGGTTTCGAGTAGTGGCATTGGGGCTTTGGCCAACATGTTTTTCGATTCGCATGAGCCCGGTGTCCGTATTCCCTTCGGCTGCTATATGTTGGCAGCGCACCGGGTGTTTGGCCTCGCGTCGTAAGGCGCCTTTCATATCCGAAAGTATCCGCGGTGCAATGATGAGTCCCCGGGAGATCTTGGGGGCTCCGGCTGCTCCTCCACGACCTCGACTTCTACCATGTATGGGGAACAGACGCCGATTTCCATGCTCGTGAACCATACCCCCATTGCGGCGTCGCCCTTGCTCGTGGTGCACTGGTGCGTTGTCCGACTCCATTCTCGCCTCGATAATGGTTTTGACGAATTCATGGTGGGGCTATTTAAGGGCGTAAATTGCGTTTTGATGTTCGACGAGTTAGGTATATAGAGTATCACGGGATTGTCCCGGAGATATCGTGTTGATGGATTTTGCGGCTCCGCATATATGAGCACCTCCTCATTTTGGATATTAAGGTCATTGTATGGTGTGCGCACGGACTCTATTAGTCCGTATGTGAGAGTACTCTGCTCATGCTCCTTGGCATTCTTGCAAAGGGGTCCCAACAAGAAAAGCTTGATGCCGACGTCCGCACTTCGACCTTCCTTCGCACGTCGTATATGCAGTCTCTCCCCAACTATTACCCCGCCGTTGCCTTAGAAAATGGGGGGGGGGGGGGGGCGTTAGGTTGACTGATTGGCTACTACGGCGGTTGAGCGGATGAAGCTTTTGGCTATTCAATTGGCTTTTCCCGCGTTTCCCCAGCTTGAGTGCGGCGACCTCTCCCAATGTGCGGTCCGACAGATTTGCCCGTATTAAGGAGTTTGCTATTTTGGCGTTTTTGCGCCCCATGGGATATGAGACTGGCAGGTAAGCCCGCAACCGCACCCTCTACGGGCGGGGTTCTGCAGGCACGACTCATGAGATTAAAGGTTCAAAACGTTATTTGGCGTTATTCTATCAAGTACTTTTCCCTTCTAAAGGTTTCTTGGACATGTGCATATATCGGGTGTTCATGCATTGTTTCCGTGTAGATGTGCATGGCACATCTGGCTCCTATTTTCACGATGAACTGTAGGAGGGCAGTGCAGAGGGTGTTGCGTTGCATGTCTCTTTGCTTCGTTTAGAATTGTTTGATGCATTTTCTCGTTTCGTAATGGCGGTTTCAACTCCTTATTTCGCTATAAATGTTATTTCAACAGGATCAAGCTACGGATACCGGGTACTGTACGATACTGGTACATACTGTTTTCGTACCATTACATTGGATGGATACCGCTGCGGGCGGTACCCGTAATGCTTGATGCGCCAACATGATATGATTACCCGCCGGTGAGCCATTTACGGATCTAGCTTAAAATGGTAGGAAAATGTGTGATTTTCTATGGAGTGCACCATGCAATCAAGCATGATTTGATACCGCAACTCACTTGTTCAATAAGCTGAAGTACCAATGAGTGTACTCACACGGGCATTGGCTAGTGTAATGAGGTAGTCCAAACACGGGCATTGGCTAATGAAAAGGAAGGAATCTAGGTGGCAAGTAATGTTCCCCTGTCGTTAACAATCTCAAGGTCTACAACATTATCGGCCACTTCACAATAAGTACTCCAAGTACGACTCTTGCTCCATTCAGCTCGTACTCGTAGTATTGTCTCCCTTCTCTTCAACCCCCGCACGTGCTCACCACGCTCCACGTTCTAAATCGCCGGGGAGATTTTAGGGGGTTGTAGTTTCAGGGAGTAAATATGGTGTGGCGTTCCGCCGGGGTGACGCAACCTCCAAGCGAGGACGTATATTGATCCCTCACTAAATCAGCAAGACAAGGGTATCGTTGTTGTTCGCGCTATCGCATCCACACAAAAGGGGCCAATCGCCGAGCGTTAGCTGCCTCGAAATAGTCCAATCGTTCAACATGGCGTGGGGGGAGGAGGGGGGGAGAGGCAAGATTGCTAGTCAGTGTAACTCGAGAGAGAATGACGACTGACCCACATGTCGCTCCCTTAAAACCTGGTACTATGCGCCTAGAAAACCGGATTTCTCTATCGCTCCGTTCTAGTGCAAGTCTAGTACAAGTTTGTACTGTTTACATTCATCGCAGTCCGAAAATTCCATGTTTTCAATGCATTGCACCATGCAATCATGCATGACCTTATACGATAACTCACTTGTTAGGTAAGCCCAAAGTTTGATGACCGAGAGTTTAGCAAGATTGGCGGGGCAAGAGATCGTGTGCGACTCCTAGCGCGTCTAATTATATTTTGTCGTGCATGTAACCGGAAAGGGTCCAAAGTAAGGCTCGTCATAGCCGTAGGGGTTAAGCACGTCGGACACCCGTGGTCCTACACTAATCAATAACTCTGCGTTAATTACTTTGCACAACCGCAGCATGTGTTAGAAAAAATGCGTCAATCATATCACACAAGGAAAGTAGCTAAACATGGCACGAGGGCCACGTGCATGAGAGGCGTTTAATTGTACGGGGTAGCCTAGATCGCAACTCTACATGATGATACATTCTCATCTAAGCCTGAGCTTCTTCGGACGCCGCGTCACAATGGTCTGGCTCTACCATATAATAATACGAACATGAAGAGAAGTATGTATTCATAGTGCCATAAATTTACATCCCGCAGCGCATGCGCGGTGTTTAGAGATAACGTGGTGTAATGCCGTACGTCCTTGCTTACGCATGCCTTCCGAACTAAGCTCCATCTCCACACTCGTGGCAATCTCGCCTTGCGTTCCTTATTCCGGCTGCATGAAAGGATCCTCTACTACTTTGTGTGTTGCCGCCAACGTGCGCTAGCTAGCGGGAAAACGTATGATCCCCGATTAGCGGTACACGTATCCCCGTCCGCCGTATGCGCGCCAACCGTACTTCCCGCCAAAGCGCCAGCCCGATTACGTGATACAATTAATTACCTTTTGGATTAGACGATGCCCCATTGAGTTTGGGGGTGACTTTCTCCTATGTCAACAAGAAGCCAAGAGGATAGGAGGGACGGAGGGGAGGGTGGGATTGACTTTCCAAGGTGAGCGGGCATGCCAGCGTGGCGATGAGTGCCGGCGCGCGGATTTCCATACGAGGACTCGCGCGCTCGGAAGTTCTTACAAACGTACCACGGCGTAGGCTTCGATCAGGCCCAGCGGGGTAGTGGGATGAAGGGGCTGTGACCCACAAAATAATAATTTCTTACAAGAAGAACCTCTTTAGACTCATCCGTGACTCCCTGCTCGAAAATCGAAAGTACGTTGAAGTACTGTACTTTAATACACGTACAAAAGAGTATTGATGAAACCACAGCACATCTTTATCATTATTATTCTTCCGTTTTTATTAGAGGGATCCAACCCTCGGTGAGGAGCTCGCTCAATGAGGGGACGAGGTCCAGTCACGGAGATCTGCGCTCCGCTGCACAATGAGACCTCGTCCACGTGTCTGCGCCTCTGCGGCCGATGACCCTTCTTGCTTTTATCGATTGCCGGGGCAGTCGATAGACGTCGCCTTTCTGCCCAACCTTCGCTGTTGGAAGCACTCCGGCTCTGACCTTTCGCAGGTGAACTTTGCAGCAATAGTTTCTCCATAATATTATTTATGCGCAGGACTATTATGGGCTCCTCTCGAAGCGGAAAAACTTAAACACTCGACGTGTTGGCCGCCTCATTCGCAGCAACACCGCTGTCGGAATGTCAAACATGATCCCCCTCTCCTGAGATAGTCGGCGTGCGAATTCTGACGGCGGAGTCACGGAGAACGGCAGGCGGTCTGGAGGGCGAATATGGCGGCGTCTACTAGCACCCACCAGCCGTACATCGACCGTGTACGCAGTACACTTCGCGTGGCGCTCTGTTTGCAGCCTTTCCCGTCGCAGCAGGTGGAGCGGCAGTCCCGCCCGGAGGTGGAATTTCAGGGGGACCCGGAGTTACTGCTGGATCCGGTCCTCATTACCCGTAGCCCCGCAGAGAGGTGCTTCGTCGAGGGCAGCATAAACTCCGTACGCGTCAGTCTCGCGGTGAAGCAGACGGACCAGCTGGACGAGATCATCACTCGCATGCTGATGCGATTCTTAATGCAGCGCGCGGACCAGTTTGGCATCCTCCGACGTGTGCCTGTCAAGGGGTAAGTTCTGCACTTAGTCGTCCTCCCCTTTGCTCCCGCCCTCGCCCAGTTCCGCAACTACAACACTTCCGAGTCGTGCCTTGCGCTGACCGGCTAGCGACGACGCGCAGGTACGACGTGAGTTTCCTCATAACCGATGCTCATCTCGAGAGCAGGTCCAGCGAGAAAGTTGTCGACTTCATCTGCGATTTCATTCAGGCGATTGACGCGGAGGTAAGTGAACTCAAACTGAGCGTCAACGCGCGTGCGCGAGCTCTAGCGCAGGAGGTGTTCAAGTCGTTGGCGGCGTAGGCGGGCTGCTGCAACGGCGCTGTGTCATAAATGCACTTACACAGTATCGATACCAAAAAAATAATCCTGAAATCCTCATATCATCTCCACTCTTCGTGATGTGCAGCGAGTCCAGAGACAAACATCAGCGCACAACCAAACCAATGGTTGCGTGCTCGTCTGAATGAAACCATTATACTTACAAATTTACCTAATATATCATCTAAATCCAACGCACCGAATCAGCTCCTCAGTCCTTGAGGCCATGGCAGGCGTACTTCATACATCCACAGGGGCGGCAATGAGTCTCACGAGCGCCGCAACTGAGCATGCACTGACTGGCTAGCAGAACACGTGAATGACGGGCGTGCTCATGCTGTCACTGCAAAGACAACTGTATACAAACAACCAACCTACCATTCTTGAGAGAATGACGTATGTAGAACGCACGGCAGCCTGTTTGGCTGTTTGCGGTCACGCGTACCATTCACGATGGGCTGATATGCGCCAGGAACTCGCTCAGCCTACCTACCAACACTACTTTCCTACCAGTCGGGCACAGTCCCAGATCCCGCAGCTGATCCTTCAGCTCGCGGACGGTCATGTCAGACAGAATTTGCCCACTGGGCGTCACAATCTCGATCTCCTCCATCTCCAGCATCGGCGCGGTTTCCACCGCAGTTTCCTTCTCCACTGCTGCCGGTTTCGTTGGCGGTGGCGCCATGGCTTCGACAACCCTGTGCTCCACACTCACGTCTCCCGCCTCCCACGCATCTTCCACCGCCATCCAATCCGCATCGGATGCCACATTCAGAACATTGTTAGGCCCCTCCTGCCACTTCACGTTCTCCCCCTTCTCATACCCCGAACTCTTCATAATAGCGTACTTGTACTCCACCTTCCCTCTGCACCATACACCCCCAACAAACACAACCGCTGTTAATGGAGCATATGTCACCATTTGGCGTCACGAATGAGGCAGAAAAGAAGTGGCAAGGAGAGTTTACCCCTGGGGGACCTTGATGGATGCGTTCCATACATGGCCTTCAGACCAATTCATCTTGCATGCGCCCGAAAGGGTCCAGGTGCCCAGGGCGGGTGCAGAGCCCACCAGATACATCTTCCGCCCGAACGCGACTTCCCGTTTGATGCGGAAATCGACGTTCACCATAGTTTCAGCTGTCGACGACGCTGCCTCATCATCACGCGCTGCCAATACCGTAGTAGTAGTAGTATCGACCTCGTTCAGCGGCTCAGCCATCACCTCGTGCTCCCCGCCGTTCGTCATCCAACTGTCAGTCACCACCACCTGCGCACCGCCGTCCTCTGCACGCACTCTCAGGTTGTCGCCCTTCTGCCACTCCTTCCCCCCTTTTGACCCCCCCTTCACTTCGACTATCACGTACTTGTACTCGACCTCCTCCCTGCATCAGGGGAGCATAACAATTTCTCAGCGTGTGAACGCCGGAAGTATCGCTCTGATGAAAAGCACTAAATTTAGATGACATCGAGAATGATTTGATTGCACGTCGAAATTGATGATTTAGGAAGACGACAAAGTAAGCTAGTTGATGTTCACGGGAGAATTCGTAGTTGTGCGTTTAGGGGATCGCGGATGGATCACCCGACAGGCAGCTCGACTGTACTCTGCCACACATCGCCCGCCGTCCGCTTCATTTGCTTCGCGTCGTCTGGGCTCCAGGCGCCAAGTTCCTCGCAGCTGCCGACCAAAAACGCGGCCTTTCCGTTCGGCACTTTCAGCGGAAGGTGAAACTCAACCGGCACCGCGGAGCGCTTGCCGGGGGCTGATGCGGCACTCACGACAAGCATCGGTCGTCGAGCGTACAATCCATTGCATCTGAAGGAGGCTCGGAATCCAGCGTGGGAGGCTCGCAAGGGGTAGTGGCACGTACTACGCGTCCCCATGTTTCGAACCTAATCGACGCCTCGACGGCACAACTTTTCGGAACGCGTTCGTTCTGATAACGAAGGAAAAAAACTCGTTGTCGCTTGTCACCCTGCGCGCCGCGATCACAAGTAAGAAAAAAGGCGCTATAAAAAAATAGCTGTACGTTGAGCTGCCTGCAAACGTGTGGCGTCCTTAAAGCGAGCAGGCGCAGCAATGAGCGACCAGCCGACCAGGCGGCGTTTTTTTACGGCTTTCCGAACGCTGTCACCAGCCCTGCTAGCTGACACTCGTGAAAACCGAATACAATGTATGGCATAGCGTCTCTCGACCTCACAGTTTCCTTACGACGTTGAGCCTGCGCTATTCTGCCTCACTACGCGGAACGAAAAAGTAATTGTCATTGCTTTCGGGGACTTCAGTGCGGGTATGTAAACTGTCACATAACTCACATAGGTCCGGAGCATAGCACCGCGCGCGTACTGAGGAAATGCGCGAGGCGAGACGCTTTCTAAAATAAAAAACACGTACTCGCTCATCGCCTTGCATCAGGGTGGGTAGCTACTTACTTTTCTAGAAAGAATGAAGTTTTAAAACCTCCGAGTGAAGCTCCCGCCACCCAAACGGCTAGTAACACACTCGTTGAAACAGTCTTGCCTGTCGACAGTCAGGTAGACTATACGAGTTTGCGGAGCACGCCAGCAGGCACGAACGCCGCCCCGCCCCGCCACCCCTCTCAGCCCGTCAGGCCCGGATCGTCAGAGCGCGTGGCGGACTCGCCTACAGCACAAACATTAAATAGTACATCCAGAGTGACATGATTACTGCAGTACGTTTGGTCTGCGGCGATACATATGTACAGTAGTCAGATTGGTTTTAAATCTAGAGGTTTGCAAAACTTACTTACATATGTGACAGAACGCAAACCTGAACGGTAAAGCGTTACTGTAAAAGCGGCGCGTCTCACCCAGTCCTCGAGGTGACCCTCGAGGACTGAGGAAACGCCTAGCGCAACGCCCCATGCCCTGCCCCCAGCAGCACTAGCTAGCGGCAGCCCCTTAAGCCGGTGCAACCCCCGAGCACTGGCACTCTCTGCTTTGCGCTCGCCCATCTGGCTCGCGCAATTGCAGTCTCGACTCTCGTAGTCGAGCAGGGTGTCAGTTTTACATCGCCTCATGCGCACTCGAGCGTCACGAGACACTTCCCCCCGTTCTAAGTCGCCGTCTAACATCATGCAGCCTGAGCCGTCGTCCTCCGCCCCCGGAGTCGACCCCCTCCCCTCTGTAATCGAACAGCGTACCTCCGAACAGATTCAAAGCGCGGTTTCGGCCCTCGAACTCCGATTAGCTGAGCAGATTCAGGCGTCTAACACCGCCTTACTAGCCCAGCTCGAACGTTTAACAAGCCCGACCGAGCTTCCGAATCAACAGCAGTCCATTCCCCATGACGCGACCATTGCGACTGAGGGTGGCAAGGCAGCCCCTGAGCAGCCTATCGACCTGCTGAACGACGACTCCGAGCTCCACGAGCCCGAATTCGTCGATTTTGCCTCCTACGGTAAAATCATTCCGGCCGGTTTGGAGCGACCCCCTCGCGACATCGACGAACCTCGTCTGTGGACGCTAACGGACGACACGGCCCGCTTCCTCAACGACCGGAAATCTCAAGCGGGGTACGACGAGTACCTCCACCTCGGGTGCTATGCCTTCTTCGACAGCTGCGCCAACGCGGCAATCAGCGAGGCTTTGGACACGCTGTCAACCGGACCTCCTCTACCGGCGGAGCAGGCAGCGGCCGTTGCCCTCATCCGAGCGGGTCATCGCACCCACACAGCGACGGAGGAGGCCGCCCGTACTCGACTGGGCTTCCTCCGCCTCACCAAGGGCGGACAAACGAGCTCGGATTCGGACCGAGTGTTCGCAGAACTTGCCCACGAGCGTTTCTGCCGCCCACGCCCTACCGCGGTCTCGAGCGCACTGGACGAGCTACGCCAAGCGTTCGTCGATCGGACCCTCGAAGTCAGCCTACATGCCGCCAGCAAAGCAGCTGCTGGAGCAGCGTTCGCCCGAGTCACGCCGGACAAGCCGCCCGGACAAGACGCCAAGGCCAAGAAGGCAGCCGCCGACAAGCGCAAGGCCGCAGCAGCAGCAGCAGCAGCTGCAGCGTCCGGGACAAAACCCATCGACGGAGCGAAGACCACCAAAAAATGATGGTGTGACCCGCCGCTCCGATTCCTGCTCCCCGTCCTCCAACTACATGCGTCACCGCGTGCGGCTAAGATGGCGGGAGTGGGAGCATATCGGCGCGAGCGGTCAAGTCGTGAACTGGATCCGCCATGGCGTGCGGGTCAAGTTCAAAAACGGCCTACGTCCCCGACCTTTCAACCACGGTGTCTCCATGAAGGACGCCACTCAACCTCAACTCGACTTCCTAGCTACGGAGCTTCCACGCTTCGAGGCCTGCGGAGCCTGGGAGCGCGCCTCCAACCCTCGCTACGTCTCCCGAATGTTCCTCGTCCCGAAACCCGGTATAAACAAGTGGCGGCTTATCATCGACCTCCGCGAACTCAACAGCTACTGCGCGGAGTTCAAGATGTCGTGCGAGACCCTCAAGCACTTACGCCACTTGTCCCGCCCAGGCGACTACTTCGTCTCCCTCGACCTGGCGGACGGCTACTACACGCCCGGCATTCGGGAAGAAGACCGCGACTTTTTCACGGTCAACTACCGCGGCGAGCTGTGGCGCCTCGCATGCCTACCAATGGGCTGGTCGGGTTCGGCTTACTATTTTTGCAAGCTAACCCAGGTGTTCACAAACTACTTGCGTCAAGCGCCTACCCCGGTGACCGCCGGCCCCGAGACGCCATACAAACCGTCACGACGTTTCCTCCGCAACGTCCGATGGCGCGGAGTACGACTGCTACCTTACATGGACGACTTCTTGTTCATGGCCAGTTCGTACGACGCAGCTCTACTACTACGCGACCGCATCGAGACCCTCCTCAACCGGCTAGGCTTCCAGCGCAATCCCGACAAAGGCTTGTGGCAGCCCACCCAAGTGGGCACTCACCTCGGCATGACAGTCGACCTCCTCAAAGGCGAATTCCGAGCCCCGATCGACAAGCTACAAGCCCTCGCGAACCAAGCTTCAGCGTTACTCGGCCGCGCAGCTACTTCCGCTCGGTGGCTACCCGCCAGACAACTCGCAGCGTTTGCTGGCAAGGCACAGTTCCTCTACCTCGCCATCGCACCAGCCCGTTTCTTTCTGCGCGAACTACACTGCGTGCTGGCTACGCGAACTGGATGGGGCGGACGTGTACGGATGACACATCAATTACGCCGCGACCTCGAGTGGTGGCGCACTGTGCCCAACCAACACAACGGCCGCTCCATCTACAAACCGATCGAGACCGCGTACCTACACGCCGACTCAAGTGGTTACGGGTGGGGCGCCGTCCTAAACGACAACCCTGCCTACCAAGCCCGCGGATTTTGGTACGACGACGACCGCCGGCAACACATCACCTGGAAGGAACTCCGCGCCGTTCGTCTCGCGATCGAGTCCTTTTTGCCACAACTCCGAGGCCGACACGTCCTACTACACGAGGACAACACAGCCGTCGTGGCCACGCTCTCCAAGTTGACTACGCGCTCACCGGTCATGATGACCGAATTGCGCAGGCTCTGGCACTTACTCGACGTCAACGACATCCGCATCCGGCCCCGCTACATCCGATCAGCGGCGAACATCTGGGCCGACAGCTTAAGCCGAGAGCTCGACCGCGACGACTGGCAGCTCAACCCTCGAATATTCGACTACCTTCAGTCAACGTGGGGACCACACTCCATCGACCGCTTCGCGTCAATGGAAAACGCTCAACTCCCACGTTTCAACGCCCGATGGCGCGACCCCAAATGCGAGGACGTCGACTGTCTACACCTCCCGGACACCGCATGGCAACGAGAGATAAACTACTGCAACCCCCCGTGGTCAGCCCTTCCCGACCTCTGTGCAAAACTACGCCAATCAGGAGCAGCGGCTACCGTCATCGCCCCGTACTGGCCTCACGCACCGTGGTTTCAAGAACTCCACAACTCAGCCGTCGAGACTATTCACTACCCCTCGTCGCGAGATCTGTTCTTTCCCGGTCGGCTAGGCTCACGCGAGGGGGTCGGACGACCAGGATGGAGCGTCGTGGCTTTTCGACTGCCACGCCGGCCTGGCTCCACACTCGCAGAGGCGCAATAGGACGCACGCTACGGACTGCAAACGCCAGCCTCACAGACCTACGCGCAATGGTTACGCAAGCGAACAAGCCCACAAAGCCTGCCCGCTACACCTTACGGACACCCGACGCACACGCACCGTGGACTGCTAGCATGACTACCGGACTGAAAAACCTGTTGGGCACCGACCTCGTCGGTACCACTGCGCTACACCTGTTAAGCAGCTCCTTGGCCCCGACCACGTACGCCAACTACGACAGCGGCTTGCGTCAGTTTGCCGCGTTCTGCCACGAGGAAGATATTCACCCGCTACAGGCTACTACTCAATCGGTCGTTCGCTACACGGCCTGGTTGGGATTGCAAGGTACTGTCGCTGCCGCATCGCTACAACAGTACTACTCGGCGATCAACAAGTTTTTCCGCGACCACCAACAGCAGCCTATCGCCGTCGGCGAACTCTTGGCCGACGCTCGTCGGGGACTCGAGATGCAACAGCAACGACTACATGCGGCGGACTCGCGCCTACCGTTACCAGCTCCGCTCGCCCTCTCGCTACTCACCGCGGCCGCTACGCTCAGTACGCACCTCCAGTGGACTCCTACTTCCCGCCACCTCATCGCTCGTTTTCGAGCGCTGCTGACAGTTTGCACTACATATGCGTTCTTCTGCCGGGCCGAGTCGGGAGTAAGGTGTTTATCAGGCGACCTTGTCGTCGACCGACCTTCGCAGAAAATCTGGCTTTTCATACGCAAAGCTAAGGGCGATCAGAGACGCAGCGCGGCCGACAAGCCTATCCTTGCCATCCCAACTACTGCCAATCCGGTGCTGGCCGACCTCCTGGAATATTATTGCACTCAGCGGACCGCCTACTGCAAGACATTCTACAACAGCTCCCCTCCCGCCGCACTATGGAGCTTCGTACCTTACGAAAACTCCAGCGACTGGCAAGCAGCTGCGACTCTCTCCGCCTGGCTCCGCGACGCATGCGACGCCATCGGCGCCACACCTCCGAGCGGATTTAAATGGACATCGCACAGCCTCCGTAAAGGGGCGGCCTCCGCCGCTAGTTGCATCGGGACCCCACTCCACGTCGTCAAATACATGGGTGGTTGGGCCAAGAACAGTTCTGTCACAGAAGGGAAATATATCGACCCTACCATGACCCCATCCCCAGCGGCTTGGCAGTACTTCGGCTGGCTCGTCCCCGCTAAACCGCTTCATCAAGACTAGGCTGCGCTAAACCTCCGGTTTATTACATACTGGCAAAACGTGCCCTCGGGTAAATAGTCAGATTGGTTTTAAATCTAGAGGTTTGCAAAACTTACTTACATATGTGACAGAACGCAAACCTGAACGGTAAAGCGTTACTGTAAAAGCGGCGCGTCTCACCCAGTCCTCGAGGTGACCCTCGAGGACTGAGGAAACGCCTAGCGCAACGCCCCATGCCCTGCCCCCAGCAGCACTAGCTAGCGGCAGCCCCTTAAGCCGGTGCAACCCCCGAGCACTGGCACTCTCTGCTTTGCGCTCGCCCATCTGGCTCGCGCAACCCACCCACCCATCCCATAATTAACGCTAATCTTCCCCCAGGCCAGGCCTGTGGTGGTCTTTTGGCCAAATTGTAAGCAAGCTGAAATCTTTGGCAAAACGTGCCCTCGGGTAAATATATGTAATTGTCTGTCAACAGTCGCGCACGGTCTATCTGTACATAAGCAGAGTAAGACGAGCACTTATGAGCTCTTGGCGAATTAGATCATACAGACTAACATCTCATCTTTCGCGGATGGTGGCAAAGTTCACCAAAGAACCGGCCTTATACCGGATCATACAGACCCTATAATTGAAACACAAATTTGTCCGTAGTACGGGTATTAAGTAAATGAACTCGAAAGCACTGATGAAGGCAGTGAACGACAGAACGAGAGTGGTGTCCCTACTCTCGTGACTCAGAAATTCGTGGTCAGCGCCGGGCGCTGTCGTAGCAAAATATAGACTAGACATAAATTAGCGGGCCAGAAGCATTGCCGGGAATCTTATATATGCCGAGTCTGTTACAATTCTACGTGCTTGCTCTATACCTCTGTCCAAGCATGCGGGTTGTCACTAGGGGACTGTGACGAGTACATTCCTGCAACAGTACATTGCAGGACATTGTACAGGTACTCGTTACGGATACCAAATCGTGCTTTTCCACAGGATGGACGTATACTCGTGGGTACGTCGCTACTGCAATATTGTAATGGTGCTGATGCTACAGTACGACCAGTACCTCCCGGTACGTACAAATATGCGTAATTAATCTAACTAGCCAGATGACGCGCCAGAGCGAGGTCTTCGAAGCAGAAGGAGCCGCGTCGTGAAACCCAATGCTAGGCAGGCCGCGTCTCGAGGCGGATGACGACGGTTAGACAGCCCTAACGCCTGACACGTAAGCGTAGCTTGCAGGCGTGATTAGTCTGGGCTGAAACATATTTAAGCCCAGTGCAGTAGAGGGAGGTGACAAGACCTTTTAACAATTCCTTTGTTCACTTACAACATCTACTGCCTAAGTACAGCAGTGAAACATTTTTCACCATTTCCTCTCGACAACATCGTTTTGCCATCTTGCAACAACAGAACCTGACAGACTAGAACAGATTTGTGCTAGCGTTTAGCTTTCAGAGGCTAACCGCCACACTGGTTTCGGAGCTCTTTGGTCGACGCACGCTTTCGTTGCTCGTTGATCTGCTCGACGTTGTTTGATTGAGTTGAGATGGCTTCTCTAGGAGCTGGACATTACGTGGTGTTGGTAATTCACGTTGGAGGAACTAAACCGTCGGACTTGAAATTGGTGTTTCAGCGTGAGCCTCGTTCTGGTAAAACTTGGTTCCTAGCTGGCTCTGTCTTGCCTAACGAAGAGCCTGTCGACGCTGCTATTCGCGAGTTACACGAGGAGACCGGTCTTGTTTTGACACCGGATGATTTGACGCTGTTAAGTGGTGAACCTGTTGTTGTTACGCTACCTCAAGGACGACAACTTGTCTACGTGTACTCGGCGTCTATTCCTATCCTGTTGGCTACGAACAACTTACGAACACCTGCTCAGGTCGAGCAGGCTGTTTTAGCACAGTCGACAGTTAATCCGGATGGCACTTACGTCGTCCCGGAAACCATCAACATCGACGGTCTGACACTTACGCCCGCACAGAAAGGACTACTTCGTGCCGAGAAGCACAAGAGTGAGTTACTTCACTTTGGTTACGTGACTCAATGGGAACTCTTTTTCCGTGCGATACGTCAACACGTTCCTGTCATGTTTGATGACACGTCTATCCCGAGACAGTTCCACATGTACTGCCGGTTTACAACGGTCGACTCTGGTTCCGTCTGGCTGCTGATTCGTGGACACATTAATCGACTGACTGGTGAGGGACCTACGGATTTACGAGTGGGAATGCCGATGCCTACCCGTAACTTGGCTGGACTATCTGTGACCCTTACGGAGACTCAGCGTAAAGCTGCAATTACTTCACCGTACCAGACTGGTCAGGTACCTCATGTACTGGAGGATTGGCTCGAAGCACAGCCTCAGCGTTTTGTAATGCTTGGGATTACGGCTGACTCGTACGACGCAG
Organism: Tetraselmis chui; assembly: GCA_026401115.1. Lineage (NCBI taxonomy): Eukaryota > Viridiplantae > Chlorophyta > Chlorodendrophyceae > Chlorodendrales > Chlorodendraceae > Tetraselmis > Tetraselmis chui. The sequence goes on from JAPMLY010000990.1 coordinate 135,681, forward strand.
TGTTCTGGGTTACTTCACAGTTTGCTGGACACCTGGGTGGTTGGTGGTTGAACCGGAAAAATCAGCCCCCAATTCCATCTACGTACGACGAGCTTGTTACGGAGTTACGCAAGTCAATGTTTCTTCCGAACATCAAGGACGACGCAATTAACGCTTTGCTAAGCTTTACGCAGAGCAGCACGATGAGTTACGCGGTCTTCACTAAGCAATACAACGACTACTTACGTCGGTCTCGTCAACACCTGACAGCTGATGTACAGTGCGTACGCTTCATTAATGGCCTAGCGAACTCTACGCTCCAGCATCTGGCTAAGTCACACCGAGCTCAGAAGGGTTACCAGACTACGCTAGTGGAGCTGCAGAACTTTTTGAATGACGTTGTGACAGACTCGCCGGAACTCAGCAATACGAGGTCAGCTGCTGGACCATCTGCCCAGCCTTCACGCAAGCGCAACTTTGATGACCCTCTCGAGGAAGCCGCTAACGTCTGGAAACGTAATAAAGGTGGCCGTGGTCGTGGCCGCGGACGTGGACGTGGTGGTGGCAACAATGGTGGTCGTGGTGGCAACAATGGTGGACGTGGTCAGACATCTGGCCGCGAAGATTTTAACACACTCGCAAATGCGATGACAGCTGAGGAGCGTAAGCGACACATGGACGAGGGACTCTGCTTCAAGTGCCACAAGAAGGGACACCGTCTGTTCCAATGTCCGGAGTTCAAGGGCAAGGCACCGATGGACCCTAAGAAGCAATGATGGTGGCAAGGCTGTTCTACAAATGAACTGGAGCAACCGGCTACATCTACTGTTCATTCTGAGACACTGTTAGCGACAGAGGTCGTCGAAACACCTTCGGCACCTCCATCGACTACAGTCACGACACATGTAACGCTAATAGCAGGTCGTCGTCGTCAGACTCAGCAAAGACAGAGTCGTAAAACTGTAACCAGACGTTCAGTTGATTGGAAACTGGTTGACTCAGTCTTTGACCCTCTGCATGCACAATTCAACTTCACATTGGAGGGATATGCTGATGATGAAAGTCTTAACTCGCACAGTGACTTACCTCACTGTTCGTCGAGTGACTCGATTCTAGACAAAGATTTGTCAGGAGAACGGGTGTTCATCAACCCACCCTGGGAGTTAGCTGAGCAGATTGCGCAGCATTTTGAAGATTGTCGTCGAACATCTCCGACATCTACGATGGCTGTATTTGTACTACCGAAATGGGCAAAATTTTCTCATGTGACTAAACACTAGAAACTCTACCAAGAATTCCCAGCGAGAACACAGCTTTTTACTCGTCAGTCACTGGAGAACCCAGCGCAACAGGAGGTGGTTGCTCCAGCCCCTTGGCCTGTACAACTGTGGTTAGTCGACGCAGATTGTGCGTTTAACGACTCACCAGAACCTGCAGCACCTGATCAACCCGACTCGGTACCTGTACCTTCAGACAACGCGGAACCCTCCATCGCTACGCTGCGACAGTTTTCTTTGCCAGCTAAAGCTCTACTGACTGACCTCACGGAAGCTCGCCCGTTAATTCGAACTAAGCTGACTGTGAAAACTCCTGATGGCGGACACCAAATTTCTGGATTAGTGGACTGCGCTGCGACGCTTGATTTTGTGTCAGAGGACTTTGTACGACGCTTTGCTTTACAGATTCGGAAGTCTGCCAGTAAGACTCCAATTCGACTCGCTAACGGACAGCGAGTGACTTCTACGACAGTCTGCGACGTCACTTTTGAGCTGGCTCGACACGAATTTCAACGGACTTTCTACGTCTTACGTGATTTACGCACACCTGATTTAATCTTGGGTTTACCATGGCTTGATGATGAACATGCCTCTTTACAGTTTGGTACAACCAGAATTTTTACACTAATGGACGGCACAGCTGTGGAGACTACCCTCGAGGAACGACGTCCTGAGTGTCTACTCCTGTCGTCTACGAAAGTTCAGAAGCTCATGCGCAAGACGCGCCGCAGCAGGGGACGTCATGCTGATTTTTACGTCATTGAACTCACGTCAGCCGATGAACAACCGACAGACTTTCACTATGGAGAGGAGCTAACTTCAGAACAACGTGACAACTTCCGGTCGTTACTCTTCGATGACTTCCCGGAGTTACTGCAACCAGTCGACTCTCCACCTGTAAGCCGACAGTGGGATCATCCCATTGAAACAGTTGGCCCAATGCGACGTCAACGTCTAAACAGATTGTCACCCGCAGAGCGCGCTGAGCTTAATCGACAGCTCAAAGACGCAGTGGAAGCTGGTCTGGTCCGTCCCAGCTACAGTGAGTTCGGCTCGCCAATTCTTTTTGTGCGGAAAGCTGATGGCTCGCTACGTCTGTGCATTGACTACCGTGGCCTTAATGAGGTTACGCGTAAAGATGCTTACCCGCTACCGCGTGTGGACGATACTCTGGACGAACTTAAGGACGCGAATTTTTACACACACCTCGACCTCGCTTCAGGATTCTGGCAAGTTCGAGTGCGTGATCATGACGTTCACAAGACGGCTTTTCAGACCCCTGATGGTTTAATGGAATGGGTCGCCATGCCGTTTGGGCTGTGCAACGCACCAGCTACATTTCAGAGGATGATGAACGACATTCTTCGCGACTTTTTACATAAATTCGTGACAGTCTACCTGGATGATGTCTGCATTTTCAGTCGAACACTGGAGGAGCACATGGAGCACCTACGTCTAGTGTTGCAGCGATTCAAGGAGGAAGGGCTGAAATTACGCCTTAAGAAATGCTTCTTCGGATTACAGCAGATGGAATACTTGGGCTACACTGTGTCAGCCGGTAAAATTTCGGTTTCCACAAAGAAAGTCGAGGCCGTTGCAGACTGGCCAGTGCCCAAGACGCAAAAGGAGGTTCGCAGTTTCGTACAGTTCTGCAACTTCTATGCCAGATTCATACACCACTTTAGCGACCTTACGGCTCCATTGACGGACTTACTGCGGAAGTCCCAGCCACAGAAGGTTACGCTGACGCCTGCCTGTTTGGAAGCCTTCGAGACTCTCAAGTTACGGCTCATTTCCGCGCCATGCCTGATCCTTCCGGAGGTCGGCTCGGACGCGACGTTCACCGTGGCTACAGATGCTTCAACAGTGGGGATTGCAGCAGTCATGTTGCAAGACCAAGGAGGAGGTCTTCAACCAGTCTCTTACTGGGCGCGCAAGCTGAATCCAGCTGAGCGTGGTAACACTTACTCTGCGTACGACTTAGAAGCTTTGGCCGTATGCGAAGCTGTCAAGCATTGGAGGTGTTATCTTGAAGGCTGTTCTGAGTTCCTTGTCGTAACAAACCACGACACACTGCGACATCTGCTCAGGCAACCGAACAACAGGTTGAACAAGCGGCAAGCAAGATACCTGCGGGATTTGCAACCATTTGTGGGCTCGATGACACTTGCATATCGCAAGGGAGCTCTGAATGAAGCTGACCCGTTAAGCCGGCGTCCAGACTTCGTACCTCAGGCCACATTACCCTTATTTTGGGATGGCGAGGTTCCGCCAGATCGAGAATTACAACGGAAGTCCCAGCTGTTGTTTGAAGACGCATAGTTAAATTCACTTACTGTTGAAGCGTTGCTGCTGAGCCCTGAGTTCGCTGATCTCATTCGCGAGGGGTTCTCACAAGATTCGTTTTATGGGGACGATGGTGAGTGGACAAGAGACAGTCGGATAGAAGCCAGAGACGGATACTTTTGGCGCCTCAATCGCCTCTGTATTCCACAAAACTCTGAGCTCCGACTGAGATTGATCACAGAGCTGCACGAAAGTTCGTTAGCTGGTCACAGAGGAGTTGCTAGCACTCTTGCTAAAGCACTCGACAGATTCTGGTGGAAACGAATCCGCCAAGACGTGAAAGACTTTTGTGAACGCTGCGTCGTGTGTCGACGAGCGAAGATTCGACCGCAGATGGCTGCGACTCTTTACCCATTACCTGTTCCACCCAGACCGTGGCACACAGTTGGTCTTGACTACTTGACAAACTTGCCTGAAAGCAACGGCTTTAACAGTGTGCTGATTGTAGTGGACCATCTAACTCGAATGGCCCATTTTCTGCCATGTACAGAGTCGATTACTGCCGAAGAAACTGCCACTTTGTTTTTACAGGGAGTCTACCGCTTACATGGACTTCCCCGTGTGCTGATCAGCGACCGCGACCCGAAATTTGTCAGCGCTTTCTGGCAAACACTCTGGAGACGCCTTGGAACGCGTCTGAACATGTCTTCCAGCCGACACCCAGAAACAGACGGGTTGACAGAGCGCGTGAACAGCACGTTTCAGCAGCTTCTTCGTTGCTTCTGTTGCTATGATGGCTCTGATTGGTCGACATTTCTACCGCAAGTGGAGTTTGCGTACAACGCTTCGCGTGCACTCGGAATTGAGCACACACCGTTCGAGGCTAACTTTGGTTTTTCTCCTGAGGAGCCTCCTGACCTGCTCTTCAGCATGCGACTATCGATTCCAATTTCGCAAGACGCAACATAACGGTTGAGATTGTTACAGGAAGTACACACCCTTGTACGCTCAGTGTTACATCTACACAAGGACGAGATGCAAGCGCGCACAGAACCGTCTACAGCGCCACAATTCGCTAAGGGAGACAATGTGTCAGTCGTCACAGCAAATCTTTTTCTGCGAGGACAACCGAACCGGAAACTCAGAGACAGACAGCTCGGCCCTTTTCCAGTGGAGGAGCAGATTGGGAAACACAGTTACAGATTGAAACTACCAGCGACAGTACGCTTACATCCTGTGTTCCATGTTAACAACTTACGACCCGGTTCTACCGCTCCGCTACGACCAGCTGTCCCGGTGACTGTACCTGAAGGAGACGACGAGGAGTTTGACGTCTCGCACATCTCTGCTGTGTGCATTAAGTCGCTACCTGGACGACGAGGCAAATATTTGCTCTTCATGACGCACTTCAGTGATGACGACATTCCACCTGTCTGGCACCGTTTGAACGAGGTGCATCGAACAATTGCGTTACAAGAATTCTTGGAGACGCCCCAATGGCACAAATTTGCCAAGACTCAGGCGTACACCGACTTCATGCACGCTCACCCAGCGCGTATTCCTGAGTCCCAGTAACTGCTTCAGTAAAGGAGCCAAGAACCACGGAGGTCTGCCTCGCGGCGGCCTCATTGATCTGTCAAGAGGGGGAGGGTACGAGTGTGACGAGTACATTCCTGCAACAGTACATTGCAGGACATTGTACAGGTACTCGTTACGGATACCAAATCGTGCTTTTCCACAGGATGGACGTATACTCGTGGGTACGTCGCTACTGCAATATTGTAATGGTGCTGATGCTACAGTACGACCAGTACCTCCCGGTACGTACAAATATGCATAATTAATCTAACTAGCCAGATGACGCGCCAAAGCGAGCTCTTCGAAGCAGAAGGAGCCGCGTCGTGAAACCCAATGCTAGGTGCTAGCGTTTAGCTTTCAGAGGCTAACCGCCACAGGACTGTATGATATAAATAGGACCTCAAGTCATCTTTGGCGGATGGTGGCAAGTAGCATGTATGTAAATGTATGTAAATCGGAGTCGTTTGAGGTAACAACTACTTAGAGATCCTAGAACATGACATGACACAAGAATAATGAAAGAGATCCTAGGAAGCTAAAACTAGAACGCTTAAACGAAAGATGCTAGCGGTATCTATGAGCCTGGAGCGTTGCAAAGAGCGTCATTTTTGGTCATATTGCGATACAGAGGTTAAAATTACAGTGGGGGCGAGAATAGTCGGGCATTCCCACGACGTTGCAAATTTTAACCGCTAGATAACAAGCTATATCACATTTGAGGCTTGAGGGATCGATGGTATCGTCGATATTTTACAAGTGCATTTTGCTGAGATTTCGGGTATATTTCGCATTCGGGGTCTCCGAAAGCACCACGAAATACGTCGATATGGTCCGGATGATTCACATATTCGTAAAACAAAGACAAGCGTTACCCCTATATTTCGTCCCCCTTCTGCCTTTGCGCGTTTGTAATCTCGCCCGCAAGGGAGACATAAAACTCACCGGGCTGACGACTGCTAGCGAGCGCCGTGCCTTAGCGTTGCTTCCCAGTTGTCCGCCACCAGCTCCGACACCCTCGTCCCACCGCTGATCCGTCCGTACCCTTCTTTGCCAAAAAAGATTCCGCAGACATCGTTCCCGTCAGGACGGGAGAGTATATGTGAGTATTTAGTCGCTGAAACACATATCGGACTGGCCGAGCGGGAGATCCGTGTGCTGGTGTACGGATATCACGCTTTTCCAAAACCCTCCGTACATGGCTTCCCGACAAATGATGATCCCGCGGATCGCAACAGTCAGTACCTCGTTCAACCCCCTACCGTGCCAAGCCTTGCACGGTTACGGGGTTACCAGCGCCCACCGCGTGGAGGTAGAGGTAGGTGCCGACGGGCATGCGAACGCACTCCCCTCCGGGGCCGCCGCCGCTGCGCCGCCGGCGGGCGCCTAACAAACACCATAACATTCCGTCAGAGCCGGCCGACGCATTATCTGAGGGTGGGAGCGTGGACGACTATCCGACGCATGTATGTGCAAATTCGATGAAGACCGCGTACATCGACCCGCGCGACCGAGTCGACTTACTCCAAAGCGCGTTCAACGACATTCAACAGTCAGTAGCGCCTCTACGCCGGGACTGTGGACGCCTCAACATGACGAGACTTGCAAGTTCCTAACAGAAGACAAACGAATTTCTTACCGCCACAAATATCGACACCTAGCGTGCTATGGCGTTAACTCTGCAACCGCGGACGCGGCGCTCGAAACAGCTATGGCAAGGAGTTGTTCAACGACCGCTATCGCAGTGGGAAGAGAGCAAGCATGGGATGTCCACGACTCGGCCGTTCGGACACACAAGGTTGTCACGTAGGCCGTCGAGTCACAACTTCCCTACATTCGCCGCTTCAAGGGCAAGAAGGCACTCATGGGAGAGGAGCGATTCGCCGAGCGCCTTGTGTACTCCCGCTTCTTCAACGCAGGCAGCCGAGAGCAGCACCAACAATGTCGACAAACTACTCGCAGCCATGTAGGACGCATCGAAGTTAGTCTCCACGCGGCCGCGAAAAGCTCAAGCCGCTCAAGCCTTTAAGCAACTGACGACCGGCATAGGAGACGGAGGCAACCCCGACAGACCTACCGCGACGCCGGACAACAACAAGGAGCTCATAGAAAAGGAGAAATGCGAGCACCGAAAGAAGGACAAGGCACGCCAAGACAAGACGCCAAAGCCCAAGGCATAGGGTTGATGGTGTGCACCGCCGCGCCGATTCCTTCAACCCAGCTTCCGACTACATGCGACATCGCGTGCGACGGAGCTGGCGCGAGTGGGAGAAAATCGGCGTGAGCGTGCCAACCCAACAGTGGATCCGGGAGGGAGTATCGATACCGTTCAAAAACAACCGCCCACCCCACCCGATTCAACCAAGGAGTGTCGTTACTAGACGCCACCCATGCCCTACTAGAACTCGTCGACCGCGAGCTAGCGCGCTTCGTCCAATCCGGGGCGTGGGAGCCCTCTTCATCCAGCGACTACGTTTCCACACTCTTCCTAGTTCACAAGCCGGGCAACAACTAGTGGAAGCTAATATGCGACCAACGACAACTAACTAATCATTGCGTACGAAAGCGAGTCAAGATGGAAACGCTACTAGGAGTCAAGCACCTAACGAGAAAGGGATACTACATGTTCATCTACGACCTACAAAACGGGTTCTACGCGTTGGACATCAACCCAACGGACCGCGACTACTTGCACCGTGAACGTACACGGACAACTCTACAACTCGCGGGGCTGCCTATGGGGTAGTCCCTATCCACCTTCTATTTTTGCAAGATGACGGTCACGTTCGTAAACTTCCTTCGCGCACCGGACCCGGAACTCCCTATCGCAACGCAAGGCAGCTGCACGAGGACCTACCTTAGAGGAACGCGGTAGCGCGGCGCCGGGACTCGACTCTACGTCGACGATTTTCTACTATTCGCATCCACCGAGGAATAGGCGCTTACCTTACGCCAACGTCTAGCTAAGATGTTCGACCGTCTCGGTCTATTGCGCCACCCAACCAAGGGTTTTTGGTCACCAACGCAAGTCGGCCACCACAT